>BGPT01001751.1:48570-92050 GCA_003297045.1 Symbiodinium sp. clade C Y103 | reverse complement strand
ACATACAATCACATCTACATACTGACCCCCCACCCCATCCCACAGGGGGGGGCGGGGGGCATACAGACAGACATACATTCATGCATACATACATATATATACATAATATACCCCTATATAGCCTGATATACCCTGGATCTGTAGACCCATACCCATTGGGGGGGGGGCCTGGGAGGGCTGGACCATATATATATATATATATGCATACCGATACCAAGAGTGCAAAATCATGGGACATGCCACTTGGAGGGTATTCGTAGCCAATTTCCTTGAGTCTATATGACTATATGACTCAAGCAAATCTGATTTCGATCAGCCGATGGCCATCCTAGACGGGAATTATGAGGCCCCCCTCCACTGCATGGCAATTTCTCACTTCAGTGGCGCATGTCATTTGGTACATGAAAACTTGGTATCGCAAAGCTCCATACTTCAACAACTATCCATTTGTCAACATTTTCTGCATTTTGGGGCCTGTGATTTTGATCTCACATCAATCGCTGCCAGTTCTTGGAGATTCTCATCTTCGCCCTGCCAGCCTTCTGCATTTTTCTAGGCGCAGGGACACAACGGGGAGCAGTTTTTGAACCCAGGGAGAAGCAGAGAATATGGAAGTGGTGGGCATAGCTGGATGTTCATCCCTCCAAGTATGGTATTATTATCATAGATATAATTAGCTTTTGATGTTTTTTGAACCACCATAGTATTATACATGGCAAGCCCCAAATGGATGGTTTTACGAACATGTACAATGTAATGACCAAAGTCTGTGTCTTGGGGCCTGCAACATTGAACCGAACCCAAATATCATATGTTCGCTCTCAAATACCCCTTCACTGTGATAATAAAGACCTGCTAGAGACGCTGGTGGGTCTCGTGGTGGATCTGTTCAGTTTTGAGGTCCCAAGTAGAAGGGGTTACTGCTGGATTGATCTCCAGACTGCAGGTGCTTGGCACAGTCATTGTCGAGAAGAACCAAACGCAAAGGACGTCGGAGATGGATGGTACCTTTCAGACCATTGAGGAAAGATGAGATCTCAGGGGTGTATACAGAATGTAGATATCATAGTACACATGTACATACACTGCAATGTAATACATATCTACATATATATATATATATACATAATATACATGCATATCATATCAGTATGTATACATATAGGCTCAGAAACGGTGGCTCCGAAGTTCTCTAAATACTTCTGGACAACTTCTTTTGATTTCTCTTGTTCCCTGATGGGTTGCAAGAACCAGGTAAAGTGGTACTTCCAGTAGGTTTCCACCATTGCTGAATTGCAAGCCATTTAAAACATCTTTTTCCATCCCATTCTCACGACTGTCGGATCAAACGGGGACCTCCGAAACTCCTAACTTCCCCTGCAACTGCGAAAACAAAAACAAACCATTTTGGTGGACAATTGGCTTTTCATTTCTCAGAATTCCTATGTATTTTTTTGCCGAACCATCACACCAATGGATTGCTCCTCAAATCCATCGGTGTTTCCCATTTCCTCCAGCTTGGGTGGATTGGTCAGGATTTCTGCATTTTGCACATCTCCTGCAAGGTATCATTTGCCAGAATTGGGTACTCCGTGGTACTCCAACCATTCGATGGGTGAATACACGTACTGAATACACTGTAACTATACCATGATATACCCACAATATCCAAAAATGCGTAACATGCTGCACAGGAGTGCCAGCTGGAACGCCTGCGATTCGATCTGTAACTCGGAGCTGCCCTGGGCATTGGCCCAGGTGTTTGCAAGGATGCACCGAGTGAAGGCGAAGGCAGAAATTTTTGGAGTTGGTAACAATTTTTGTTTCTATGTAATGTATAATCAAGCGTATACAAACTACGTGAAACTAGGGATACATAGGGTAGTAAGGGCACTACATGTCCGTGCACGTTGTTTTTTCCAAAAAGTAGTGATATTCCTGACCATTTCCTTGCCATCTTCAGTCGGCTCGTCGATTTGCACTTTGTTTTGCACGTTTTGCGCCTCCGATCAAAAAAAGCTGGGCCCAGCAGGTGCTGTCAGGGTGCTTGGAATGTCAATATGATGGCAGAACTGAACTCGATGACGGTGTTGGTGTCACACAAAAATCATGGGAAATCCATGGAAATCCCATATAATGGAAGCTTTATATAAGTGGAACATCATTTGCAAATGGCGGACTTTCCATGGCCACGCTTGACTGGTGCCCTATGAGCTGATGACGTCTACACTTGGAAAAAGCCACGGTTCGCTTCCAGAAGACAACATCGCGTGGGTTTGGGAATGGCAACTGTCTATTCTCAATAGGTAGATTAACAAAAACGATGAATCTTCCAACCATCCAGATTTCTTTACCAGAGGGGTACTGTCAACCCCGCATGAAGAGAATTCGGTTGGTTGAGGGCTTCACAGCCAAAAACAAGTTGTACTGTAGTTGTATTTTATCAAAATCAAACACACACACACAACCATGCATAAACAATGCAATTGATTGCAATTCTAAAATCAACAATAATGATATCATTTTTGACACAACAAGAACCATTGACCATATCATACAATGCAATTCCCAGGTAGGCATCACCCATTTCCCCCCAAACCTGCGTCGCAGAAGCTGACAGACGATGGCAGCGACTTGCTGTCTGGAGACCCAGCCGGGTGCTGGAGGATGTCAGGGTTGATCCTGAAAAATCGTTGAAGCACCTTGTTAAAGGAGGTTTAACCAACAAAACATGGTGGTTTAAACCATGTTCAACCATGTTAAACCATGAAAAATGGTGGTTTAACCAACAGGAATGGGTTTGACTGTGATTAATCAGGGGTGCTCAGGCTCTGACGTTATTTTTGGATAAGTGACAGGGGAGGCCGGTAGCGACGTTTCCTCTCTATCTACCCATTTTCCCACCCTCGTACCTGGGGTGTTGGGAGCAAACCCGGATGGGATTTGTTTCATGGCATCTACTACGAAAAATCAGGAACATCAGCAAAATCAGCAAGGACGCTTTTCAAAACGGGTTTGTCTGAAAGTTAGGGAGATACCTTAACTTGCCATTTTACCTTAACTTGCCATTTTAATGGGGGAAGTTGATGTCTCAACCGGTTTTCCCCCAATTTTTCAGAGACCCAATCCACAAGGCAGATCCGTCCTGGGCATTTCCATGGGTACGTCCCCATGATTAGCTGGGAGAAGGGGGTTGTCTCTGTCTTTCTATGTCAAGTTATGAAGCAGTTACCAAGTGGGGGATTGCAAGAGATTAATTCCAAGTATTTCCTATCGATATGTAAAAAACAGATAACTAACCAAATAGATCTCAATAGTATCAAATATTCACCTGATAGGGAATGATATAGCAAATATAGCAACCATTAGTGATTGAAATAGTTGATCACGAACGATCAGCAGTTCCTCCATTTTTGTCCTGCAGGCACCGACTCGCTGCCAGCTTGGGTCGGGTCGCTGGCATGTCACCTTGAGAGCCAAAAAAGCCAGTCCTCACGGCATCGCGGCATCAACTGTTGGGTAAATTACCACATAGAAATGGGTAGAGAATCACCAGAATTGGGTAGTCTTACTTTTATGGTAAAATCCATGTCGACATATTGGGAAGTTGAACCTTTTCGATTCATCTTTTTTTGGGGACTGCTATAAGCCATGAATATGAGGATGTTCACCAACAAACAGGGGGTAAAAGTACAAGGAAACAATGGAAACAAGAGGACATTTTAGCGTTGACCGGAGGCATATTTTCAACAAGCAATTGGGACTTCAACCAGAAAACATGGGATGATTTGGGGAAAAGTCAAAATTTGAGTACATAAAACTTGCACAATTCACCCAATTTATTCTGGTGACAATGATGGAAAGTTCATCTTTTAGTATCCCCATCAACATGAAGATATAATCGTCCAAGAATCACTCAAGAAAAGCCCGATAAGCAAAGGGACCCTTCCAACGATGCTGATTCTGCCAAGAAACCTGAGCCTGGGAGGGGTCACCTGGGGCGGAAAGTGCAGCTGGCAGTAACTGCACTTGCTTGTTGACATTGTTGTTGTTTCCCTTTGGCTGCAAGCAGTAGTTTAGTCCCATGATCACAATGAAGTCAAAACATGCTGCCGACTCATTCTCGGAAATCCACGCATTCACAGGTATGTAGGTCGATGAGACTCATGCAAAAGCTTCGAATATGTTCGAATACTTTGTGCCAAAGGCAGCTTTCCAGCAGACCGGAGATCTAGGACATTGAAACTATTGCAGAAACGCTGCATTTGTTTGCCCTTGATGATGCGACAGAGATTCCAACAATAACCTTTTGCCAACACCTCTCTTGCAACGGAGAAGACCCTAAGACGTTGTCTTCCCGAGTCTCGGCGGCAATCTAGTGCGAGATGTGCTTCAGCCAGAGAACAGGTCCTAAACTTGAAGGACGCCAAACCAAAACCAGTTCAAAAGTCAGAGTGTGAACTGTTTGAGAACTGCAAATCCGTACATTTTCCACAGCTGTGAAGAAAAGGGAGTCTTCTCGTAGTCATTGGAGTCACTAAGCCTGTCGTGGGTGAGTAAACAGCAACCAGCAAGCTGATACCACATGACCATTTAGAGCAACAGAGTTGCCCTCCAGCTGTTTCATTGGGAGATTGTTGATACCATTTATCGCCCAAAATGTTCAATCATGTTCATGAGATACATGGATTTGCCTAATACTCCCATCCGCCGGTTATGCTATAGCTACCTCCCCAAACTGGGGTCCCAAAATGAATAGATCCAATAGTATAGTAAACCAAGGTTTTGTTTGGAGAGTCTTGCAAATTGAGCATCCCAGTTCGAGAACGGTTCATAACCATGTTATACCATGTTTCTAAACCAGTCAATTTGAGTTGCCCTCCAGAACACTAGAGATATGGAAAACCCACCATTCGTAACTTACTTTCCTACGCAGGTTTTCGTGCGTTTTCCATAAATTCGATGCCGGGAGGATATATGTACTGTCTAATATAGTGTAATATATATGGGCACGGATCAAAACCTATGATACATTTTTTCTGTTATAGATATATGATATGGTTGTGGGATGTGCTGGATATATAACTTATAATATACCTACCATCCATTCACCATCTATTTTGCTATTAGCGATCCAGGATTTCCACCCTTTCACCTGGCCTAGGTGACCATGGGAGGTCATTCGTCCCGGACAGCACCGCCACCACTGGCTTTGCCACATCAGGAGGTGCCTCTGGGGCTGGTGGGGCTGGTGGGGTTACAGGGTCAACCGAGCAAAACTGGGTGTATGATGGGAATATTCAATTTTTGATCAGGATAATTTCAATGGAATCTAACCAACTGACATGTATGTGTGTTTGAACATGGGGTACGATTTCAAACATAGCGATCAAATGTTTGGTCAGTTCAGTCCCCATTTTAGTTGGCTAACTTTGGCTAAATCACGAGGTTTGTTGGATAAATCATCATTAACTTCCATTAAATTCCCATTGAATTCCATTAAGATCCCATTAAATCACCATTTTGTTCGATGAATTTCTCTCCCAGGTGGTAAATCTGCATGCGAGCTCTAGCCGTGTGGCTGACCGTCCTGCTGGCTATCTGGCAGCCGCCAATGCTGCGGCGCGCCTGTCGCAGAAGTGCGAGACGGGACAGGTGCAGCTGGAGATGAAACGCGCTGGACATGACTCATGGTGGATATCAATCATGATTTTCCATGGATCATCACCCTGCAGTTGGAATATAGAACATTCAAAAAAGACCTCACTAAAATGCCAACATGATGGAAATTCCTGTATATATATAATATATATTAAATGATGTGATTTTAGATACAGTATATATTAGTTTGGGTGAAAGATCCAAACGTGGATGTAACCAACATCAACCATTTGATATAAGAAAATAGTTCGAGACGATGGAAATTCATGGGGATATGAAGGGAATATCATGGGGATTTAATGGAAACAACAATGTGATATGGATTATTTATGGTTTATCCAAAGATCGGGCCCCCCAAAATGCTTTGGTCAATCATCATTTTCCTATATTTTTCATGTCAAAAAAAGTTGATGTCTAAAAATTATCATACTCATATGACATCTTTTTCTCAGTGGGGTGTTGTGACTCTTCTGGCCACTGATGAGTTGGTGGCCGGTCGCCATCTGGCCACGCCCTAACGGCTTCCAGGTGAAGATGCAACTTGCTTGGCAGCATGCTTTCCAGCTGCAGAAGGCCGAGATGATATGGCCGAGTTGAAAGGAGATGATGTTTGGCAACAAGAATTTTGTTGAAAAGCAGCAACATTTTCAGGAATTAGCCAGAAATTCTCGGTTGATCACCCAAACTTCACCCAATTCTTCTTGACAAGCCTTAAAACATCATCAACAACTAAAGTTATTCCATGACTCAAAGACCAAACATGAACAGCCATGAAAACTTCACCTGTTGATTTTCGCCAGGGTGCCAGTCGCAACCTCTGGGAGGTTCATGGCAGTTTCACCGCTGAGACTTGGCACATGGGGCTGAGAGTAATTTGGCAAACGTGGCTGTGATGTATGATGAATGCGTATACTGTGTTCATAGGCATGCACATCTATAATATGTCTGTATATATATATATATAATATGTATGTGTATACATAGATAGGTAGGTGGACAGATAGACAGACAGACAGACAGATAGATATCTGAATATACACGTACGCCATCGGACGCCACTTGTTTTGGTTTTGGTGTTGGTTAAACTTCTGCTGTGCACAGCTCATCTTGCGCCCTGTGGGGACTGGCCTCACTGCCCGTCAGTTTTCCTGTGAAAAATGTGGATAACGCACACCCTCAAAACAACTTGAATCTTGAACACATTATAAATTGAACTAAGTTGATGTCAATACCACCATAATTGAATCCACTATTCAATCACCGATTGTATTAAAAATAGTTTCAGGATTGCTGCCATAGGTTATAAACTATGTGAGACAGACCTCCCACCAACAATCAACACTGTTCCGCTCCAATTTGCCATGCATCAACATCAAATGCCTTGATCCATTCTCATCCCAAGGAGGCGTCTTGCACCTTGTCAGTGCATTACCATTGCAAAGAGAGGTGCCGAAGCGGTCAGAAGTGCAAATCCTCAAACTCACCTCGGTTTCTGAAACCCGAACCAGATTGGGATCGCAACCTTGAGACATGCAGAGTTCCCAAATGCCTTCCGAAACATTCAAACTGCAAAAGAATAGTCCGTCTCTCTTAAAAGTTGTACTCGCTTCTTTCACGTCAACTTGGAGATACCCCAAAAAGTTCCAGCGATGGCTTGTTTGAGGAGTAAATCATTTGACATGTATAGTGAGACGTGAAGAGAGCATCTCTACAGAAAAAAATAAAAACAAGGTTTTCCCATCAACTACGGGAATGTCCTGTACATTTTCTCTTGAACCAATCCAATGACCCTATGAAAATCATACCAAACTATAACAAAAAACACATGGACAGACGTATGAACATCATACGAGCATCCCGTGAGAATCACAGGATCATCATATGAAAATCATCTGAAATCCCCTCAATACTGCGGTTTGAAAGGCCCCCCCAGTTTGACCATATATCGCCAGTGGCCCAGGAGCTCGCCATCCGGCACTCTGACCTACGAAGCAGCGGAGTCTGGGCATAAATGGTTGGCAAAAAACCATCCCCAAATGGGAGGCTTATTCGTGCGTTTGACATTAATTAATATTAATTATACAATTATATGTTATATACATATATATATATATACATTTATATATAGTATCATGTATGTGTAATTATGAACGTATTTATTATGCTATTGTTAGGAGGGAACACGTTCCCCAACTTTGTCCGTCCAAAACATTTTTCTTTGTTGAGTTAAGCAGCACGATTTTGCCCATCATCTTTCCAATTTTTCTTCCCAACAAATAGATTCAGAAACTGAGATTATCAATCGATCCAAAATCTCCCAGCTCGGTTTGTGTTTATTTAGTTTATTTGTTTTGCATTACACACCTGTTTTTTTCTGAATCCACCATCAATTATCAATACATAGAACCTGAGATATGGTGTATGACAATTGTTGATCCATCCTTGGAATATAGGATACATATCAATACATATCAATGATCTATGATTACCAATCAATTTATCAATCCCCCAGTTTTTTCTATGATCATCCTCCAGCTGCGAGGATAATGATGCCCCTGCCCCCTGGAGCTGTTCCTACCCTGCAGGCAGTAGTTCTGAGGATGTGGAGAAAACACTGCAATAGTTCCATTGGTGAAAAAATGTGAAAAGGCTGGGAGTAGTTCCTTTGAAACTCGTAAGATTCTGAAAAACAAAACAGGCCGATGGGTTTCGCTTGTTTCCCATCGGACCCGAAGCCATGTTATGCCACTGGGGCCAAAGGATGCCAAAGGTTCATCCCTAGCACCGAGTATTGACCCCAACTGGCCGATCTGATGATGTTAGGGATGAAACAGCAGGCATCCAATCCTTGGTTTGGTGAAGTCCGGTTGACCCCACATGGGAATAGTTGTGGTAGTTGTAACATGTTGTAACCGTAGTTCTATTGAGAGGTTTAGGCCCAAAGTTGGGTACCAGTAAATCCACCAGTTATATCATCATCACTTCAGCAGCAGTTATGATATACTCCCATTCTCAGACAAAAGCCGAATGTTTTTGCTCGGGTACGGCTATCATAGCCCAGTGAACCTCTCATATAGTAATCTTCTGAATTCCGTATTAAGACCATATCATATGGGGATGGGTCAAAACCTATGAAATTCGAATATCACTGGGGGTTTATTCATATCCGTCGTTAATCATTAACCAGCTGTGACTCAGAGTACCATCCGGGTGCCAGGGTTTTGAGACATAGCCATATCAAGCCCATATTGGGATTTCTTAAAATGGGGGATCCTCAAGTCACCATGAGTTTGAATACGAAGTCATGGTCGAATGACTTGAATAATAACTTGGGGTACCCCCATGGATTGGAAACTCCATATTTGTTAGTTGTAATTTATGCTATGAAGGAATCCAGGAACCCATACTTTGAATGGTAATCATGAACGGTTGACATTAGCCTATATACCCTTTGGTAAACTAACATAACTATGGAAAATCACCATTGTTGATAGGTAAATCATCTATAAATGGCCATTTTTCAATAGCTAACTGTTAGTTTACCAGAGGGTATGCCATATCTTACCCCTGGTGTTTCCTCCACGTTTTCCGCCGCGCAGGGAAGCACGAGCTACGCCTCGCAGGTGATAAGGCCATCGACTTTCAACGCTGGCCCCTTGAGGTGATCCGAGAAGGGAGGGAGGTGGTGATCCAGAGGATTTTTCCAGAGGATTAGCATAGATATAATATGGTGATGATGAAGATCATTTGTGTGTAATTTTTGATGGGATTATGGGATTATATGATAATATGGTAGTAATATGTAACATAGCTATAGTGAGTATAATGACTATAATGCTTATACTATGGATTTGACAGGATATTTTGATATAAGATATTATACGGTGATGTTTTTTAATGATTGGTACATAGCAGGATGATCTATTTCAACGGGATTTTGTAGCGGTATAATATGGTGATTGTCACGATGCAGGGGCAATTATTCTATAGATATACGTATCTATCGGCCATACACACACATGTGTATATATATATATATACACATCACGTACATGTATACATTGTGTACAGGTATATCAACACATAGTATGGGTAATTGTATTTAATAGTTCACCATTATCACTATATGGTGGTTAATTAATCTAGTTACTAGTATAGGTAATGATCACTATATAAAGTCAATATATCAAGGAATTCCCATTATTCCAGTCAACCTGAAAAGTGGTGATGGGGTAATATACATATTTGCTGTGCCGGAAATTGGAGGATGGTTTGAGAGTGTTTCTGGATTTGATGATGGTTTGCCTTTTGAGTGTATATAGATCTTGATGGGTTCCATGATGGTTTACGGAGTGTTTTCTGTGTCTCGCCAACTTCAGGTTCTGGTCATCCATCCAACATGCAAAGCAACTGAAACACATGTACACAAATACTAAATAGTGTTGAAATAATCATATATGTAATAAAATATCTAACATCTAACCAACAAAAGAACCTGCAGACCCGGCAGGTCTTTTGGAAGCTGAAGCAGAAACGAAAGGAGGTGATTCCCATCGTGTTGAGCTTGGAGACCCCAGGTGGGACTGGGGAGGGGCCACCACTTCGCCATACTTCGCCCTTGCTGTCATGGTGGTGATCCTCCCATCTCCAGCATCATATTCGTAATAATTAACAATAGAATAGGATAGAGTAGGATAGAGTAGGATAGAGCCGGATAGAATAGATTATATATATATATGTATAGATAGCTTAGACTAAATAGTTGGATAGATTTTTCTGGTTCTTATTTTCTTTTTCTTCATCACTATCATCGTCCTCGTCACCATCGTTATCATGCACTTTAAGCAACAGCAACAGAGCTATACTATACTGCCCCAGAAACAATCACATCCGCGCCAACTGCATTCATCTTTCCTGGCTCCTTTGTCAGCGCCACTGCTTTATTGGTGATTTGTTCACAAGTTTGTTAGACCTGGCTACGCAGACGTTGCAGCACAGTCAAGTTTAGTGATGACCAGTGGTGTCTCAGTCCTTCTCCTTCTATCAAAGTAGCAGAATCCAAAGTCTATCCATCTATCTATCTATCTATCTATTTATCTATCTATCTATCTAAATAGACAGTGGGTTGAACAGGTGTGGCTACCGGTTTAAATCCACTGCTAACATCTTTGAACTGAGACTTTGCCTTGTAGTAGAGTGCTTCAATTCCAGCGTCGGTCTTTCCCAAGTTCCATGGATCAGTGTCGCAGTGGACAGCATCCGCCAAATGTACAGTAGGTGTACTGCGGGGCAAACTACAATCTTGCAGGGATTTATATGGATTCATGACCAGGTTGCTTCAGATCCATTCAATTCATTCCAGAATCCCTTACCCTCTGGTAATTTAAGATATCTACGGTAAATCATTTATTTCATCTATACATGAGCCATCTATACCATAGCAAACTGGTAAATTATATACTTCAGGGTAACCAGTAACCAATGATTTTCAAATGTCTCCATTTCAATCCTTCAGATCCTCACCCCTTTCCAGATAGCGCTGTACCTGGCAGGTGCCCAGTCGGTGGTTCACATCAGCTTGGACGTCCCAAGGACTCCAGACAAGGACGGTCCAGGGGTGCGTCCGCGGATGTCATCGTTTTCGAGAAACGTTGGGGGTCCAGAAGAACTGGGATATACTGGGTACTCAGCAGTTGGATCACGTCTCAGAATTGCTTGGATGGTTCGTAATTTTTGCCACCCAATCCATTGACGAGTTGCAAATCTCAGGAGACCCAGCTGAATCTTCAGTGCAAGGTCTTGCGACAAAAGGTGGTCATCGATCGGAAGGAGCAGGGAATTCACGACTGGTGAGCCGGTTTTGACTGTTGAGATGATTGGGTATGGGGGATATTACCTCACAATCATGGGTATATGCTTGGATAATTATTTCTGGGGTAGATGGGTTCGTCCAAAAATGCGGAAGACCACAATTTATAGCCATTGTAATATATGTTGATGGGAACATGATGATAAAACCATGGGAGTTTGGAGTGACCTACTTTGAGACGAACCCATTTGGCGAATTTGTGACTAATTTCTATGGGGATCTTTCGGCCCTGAAATTGGTGAACGCAGCAAGCAGCAAAAGAGAGGTCTAATAACTTGGCAGGTGTAGATTAGGGTTGCCAATGAATATACAGTATTTGTATGTATTTGTATGTATTTGTCTAGATTTGCATGATATAAACACAACATTTGCAAATATGTATATACATAATATGTATATATTTATACACGATACATTCTATATACACATAATAATAACAATAGCAATGACAATAGTAACAATAATGATAATAAATATATTAATATGTGTGTGTGTATAAAATAGAGGGCGAGAGACAGAGAGAGAGAGAGAGAGAGTCTAGTATACGGTCATATTGCTAAACATGTTTCCCATGCTGGTGAACCTGTCCAAAAGGTTTGCAGTGTGATGTCAGGATGACGTTTTTGGGCATGTCTTTTACCTTACAGTCCCTACATTTGCATGGTTTTGCACTTAGAGTGGCATTGATTCTAATTCTAAACAAGTCCACCCCAGCAACATGAGAAGTGAAATGCTTATGGGATCTTATGGGTATAGTAGCAGCTATTCCATTCTTCAGGGTTCCTGAAAATGCCATAGATGCGTGACCCCCCCAATTGAATCTGGTGGTGACTGGAGGGGGGCCAAACCACGCCACCGGACGCCTGCCGTATCGGTTCCGCTTCCTACAGCCGTGCGTTGAACTCCCACGCGTCGTCCCGGCGACCGTTGGCCGCACCGTCCGGACTGCACGAGAGATGGAGAGGCTGAAGGAGCTCGAGGCCGGGTGACTCAACGATTCTGATTATGGTAACTTTTCAGCGATTTTACGAAAGAAAGAAAGGGATTTAACTGCTAGAAAAATGGAGATTAGGGTTTTTTACCTAGACAAATGGAGGGTTTTACTCCAAGAGAAACGTTGATTTTACCTGAGAAGCATCCGGATTTTGCTCAGAAAACCGGGGCTTCAATCAAGAAACAATGGAATAAACTGGGAACAAATTTGGATCAACCAAGAAGAACATTGGATCCAACTACCATAGAAATTGGGACGTTGCTTCAAAAATCAATTGGGATTTACAGCGATTCAGGCGAGACAAATCTGTAACTCCCAGAACTGAGGAGTTGTTCACAATGCAATTCGAACGAATCGGATGCTTCATAGGTTAATCATCTACAAGTGTGGGATGTTCCGTTGCCGTTGATTGGTTTCTGATAGGGTTCCCGGCGAACCCTTGCAGCATCCTCATCCCGTGCAAGGCTGCGCTCTCGGGAAACAATCTGGAGGCGGCAGTGGCTGATTTTGGAGTGGGGGTCAGTTGATGATAGAAGATGCCCTCTGGCGATTTAACATAGCTATTGAAAATTGCTATTTATAGTTGATTTTCCTGTTAAAAATGGTGATTTTCCATAGCTATGTTAAATTACCAGAGGGTAATGTTGGATGATTTTAGGTGGAAATCCATGATTGTTTCCTGTTTTCCTGTTCCGAAAGGATCTACAAGTGATGGACAAGAGCATCCAAGTTGTTGGCCCAAGCCACCTGGTTTACGTCTTACCCTAAAATTCCAGATTGACCCCCAAGTTTATTGATGTGGGGTATGATTGGGGATACCATTTCTATTGCTTGTTTGGATTAAGTTATATTTATTCTTTATTTGCAATATGAAGAAGGGACTATTTGGTGGGAGTGGTTTCCTATAGATTTTCCCCATTTTACCATCCCATTGAATAGCCTCATATACCTTCTTCTCCCAATATGCCATTAAACTAAGCCTCATATACCTTCTTCTCCCAATATGCCATTAAACTAAATCATATTCACTATTGAGTTGTCAGGGTTTATTAATCCCAGTATATCCCTCTAAAACTATCACTATGGCTTATACAAGTTTACACCCCATGAAATGGTTGGTTTGATTATCCCCATTTGATCTATTTGGGGATGTATTACCATATTTTGCGGGAAGAAACATCCATGAACCAGCTATTTTAGGATGCCTAGGTACCAGGGTTTTTGACCCATAACCATTTCTTTCCCAAGAAAAGAAGTCCTCCTTGAATTGGCTTCGCTTGGAGGCGATTTGGCTTGCAAGTGCCGCCTGGGCTGCCCAGCGGGAGAGCACTGCAGCTTCATCTTCAGATCAACTCGAGGCGCCCTGGGAAATCGGCGGCCCTGGTGTTGGTTTCATGGGGGTTGAACCATTAAGAATGGTGATTTACCATCAAAAATGGGGGGGGGGTAATCATGAAAAATTGCGATTTTTTGGGATCTTAATAGGGATCTAATGATTCAAGGATGGTTAGAGATGGTCTAAATTACCACCATGGGTTTAAACTGAGTATGATATTCCCATGATATTCTATGATATCATTGGGATTTGAAACCTCAGAGATATCCCATAAATCATGTATATATATAGATACATATGCAACGGGATTTCCACAACATGGTGTAAGCGCCCCAAAAAATGACCCAGGGCATCCAAATTCTAGGAACGGGGAACTTTTGCTACCCGTTTGAAAATGGGGATGATCATAAAATCCATTGAGCGAAATTTATGGGATGTATAATTGATCAAAGTGGAGATGAAACAAAGGAAAACCAGACGACTAAAGGCACACTGAGGCTGGAGGGAGATGATAGAATCGAACAGATGCGCAAAATTTGGGATCTCCAGAAATGGGAATGGATGAGGCGAAATCAGAAGCGCTACGACATAGCGCTACCCATTGGAGTTGGTTCTACCATTATATGATGATAGCTACTGGTGCTAGCACCCCTGGTTCCAAAAATCTATCCCGGTTGCAATCCCCATTTTTTTACCAATCCATTCTATTTCTTGGTCAAAAAACATCTTTTTGGTGGTTCTACAGTACTCTCCAATCATCTAATCTGGTGCAAAATGTCTATTTCTTTCCATTTGTAGATGATTTTCCTCTTGAGAATGGGTCAAACATGGGATTTTCCTGCCATATCCTGCCTGCCACGTGTGCAGTTGCCATGATCTCCCCATGTGTTGACCCCAAGGGAAGCCTGACGCTGAAGTCACTGGATCGCCTGTTGAGTCTGGCAGCACCTTGGGTTGCGAAGGAGATGGGGATGACCAAAGAACTTGGGGATGATCGCATCTGGTTTCTGGAGATATGGGGCATCGAACCACAATTCATCAGCCAAAAATGGCGGTTTAACCCAGATTATTATTTAACAACATTGGAATTCACAAGCAGAATGGGAAACACATGGTGATATTTACATGATACAATCAATTTTGTATGATTTCGTAGTGGGATATGACTCGACTGTCAAAGTTGCGAAGATTTGCCACCAAAAAGTGGAGTTGTACGCCCGAATATGGGCCCTGATGCAACAGAAATCGGGATGATACTCGACCAACACGGGGAAAACATACCAACACCACCGGGAACAACCAGCCTGATTGCTATGCCGTGGGGATTATATATTTTTTCAACCATATTATGTGCATATTTGCTCCAATCACTAGGATTCAGATTGTAAGGCATCCTTTGAGGTCGGATGATCCCCAGTGTTTGATCCGTGTTTCAAAACACCTGGCCAAGGTGGGGTGCTGCAAAGATATTGATCCCAAGAATTGCTACATCATGTCCCTGGCCGTGATGTATATGGCCCCCCTCGCTGCCAGCCAGAAATCCAACAAGGACATTCGGATTTGGTTCCGGATGTGTCTCAGGTTGGGGGATGTTAAAATCAATAAAAATGGATGGCACCCTTCGAACTGGGAAGGAGTCTTCGATTTGGATCCAGCTTTGGAGTTTTTGTGCTGGTTGGATCATCATTGAATTTCAATCCCATTAAATCACCAGTTTTGGATCCAGTTGGGCTGATTGGGCAGCCGCTCTCTGATTGATTTTGACAGATCACAATGGCCATGCAGGAAGAGTTGAAACTGGTGAAGCAGGGACTGCGTGGATGCCTTCGATTCTTGCTGGAGAACTTTCTACTCAAAGAGGCCGTTGCGAATCCAATGGGGCCGTTGCTGGGCTGGGATAAAAATAGGATGTAAAAGGGTCAAGATGATTCCCCCTCAGGACGGACAAGTTTCACACCGATTCCTATCATTTGGAGAATACACCTGTTGTGGCCCCAGTGAAAATCCAATTGATAGTCTCAGAGTTTTTTCTTATTTTCCATCCAGAAAAAAAAATGGGATGGGCCCAATGCGCCATCTCCATCTCTGGGGATGGCGAAAAACACCAAGCTCCAAGACTTAGCTTAAGGGACATGTGAGAAGAACCCTCCAAAACCGATGGTATAGGATGGTATAGCATCAATATATCCTTTAACAATAAACAATATATCAATGTGTCGAACCAATGGTTCCTTGATGAATTTATCCCTCAAACCAAACCATCGCTTAAAAGGGGCCGGACGAACGCTCGTCCCAGGCCAAATTGGCACCGGGAGATGCTTGGTGGAGCTGAGGATAAACAAATCTCCAGCCACCATCTGTATATGGTGATTCAATGGTGATTTTTGTGGTGATTTTGTAGGACTTAATGGTGATTTTAAGGGATTTAGTGGTGATTTTATAGGATTCAATGGCGATTTTACAGGATCTAATGGTGATTTTTAGGGATTTAACTATCTTGGCAGCAGACATCGTGATTCAATAGAATTCAATAGGGATATATAACTTACAAAACCAACTACGATATTTTGGGATGGGTTGGTGGTTGAAATTTTGCATCGCGTGTGTCATGAATCCACTTTAAAAGGGATCTGCCCACTATGTTTGAATTTCCATTATGGGATGGATGATCGCACCACTTGTACATACATACATACATATATTATATATATACACATACATATGTGTACAAATTTGAAACACACAACTTGTAGTTTGGTAGTTTAATCTTTCATTGTACACTGGGATATTAACTAACCAGCTATTTCTTATTGTTCAGGGTAGATACACACATATACCAAAGAACATACACACATGGGTCGACTCACCACGAACTCTTAGGTTTATTTTTTCCGCTTTTTCTTCAGGGTTGCTATACTCTTTGAAAATCTGAGCTGGCAAAGGGGGAATCACTCGTTTCTTCATAGATGTTACATGATTCTATTTACAGATGAATCTATATACATATGATTTATACAACCACTTGTGGATAATCTTACTATCACGAATAGTCATTTTCCATGGCTACTGTAGGATTGCCAGAGGTTGGCGAAATCAGAGGATCAAGCTACACAAACAATGGTTCATGTTGGGAGAATCAATATTTGGTAGCTGGTACTGGGGAACCATCACAAATCACCTGAAATCTTCTTTAGTCATGGTTTTATGTAACAAAGTGGATTCTCTAGATGGGGAACGCAATAATATTCACTGATTCCTCCCCGAAATAGGACCATGGTCGTTGGTCGGAGGCAATGTGGTTTCTCAGTCCAAAATCATGGTGATGCAATTAGGGTATTCACAAGTTGCCGATGCTTAGCGTTCCTACGGAAGTCCACATACAAAGACAACTAAGGCTGCTATGAACAGTTCCTGCTGCACAGAGTATGGGTAAAGAATATGTGTGCATACATTCCGGTATAGTTCGCCATTGAAACCGAACAACATGCGTGTGTTCCTCTGGGTCTTAGATTTTGACTCAGACTCATTTGAACAGTTTTCAGAATTCCTGTTGGTTGATTATAGGTGGGTATACTACTCAATATATTGGAAACTATGATAATCAGTGACCTGGGGAAGCCCATCTTTAACCAACAAGATTTGACTGCCTGGGTTCCAAAAATCTGCCCTTAGGATGAGATCCAATTGTGTATTTCTCTGCAGAAATTTGGCCGCATCGGGGGGTCGGGTCGGTAGAGTGGGAGATATCTATGGACTCTGGACGAGAAATTGTCAGGTGACTTAAGATGCAATTGTTTCATGTGGGGATGGATCAAAACTTTTATAGTTTCAAATGGACCCCAAAAAAAATGCAGACACAATCGCTGGTGATAGGCATTTGCCAGGCCCTTGTAGGCCTACTCATCAGCCCCATCAACTCTCCAGTTGCTTCAGCAGGTTTTGCGGGTGAAATCTCTAGAGTCTGTGTAGGCGCAAAGACCACATAATTAGCTGATTTTCCATATGGTTCTTATGGTTTTCCATTTAAGACTTAAGAAAAACAGAAACTGCTGACTCTGGAAAAACAGAAACTAACAACAACTAAAGTTTTCCGAAGTCTTCTTTGTTAGTTTCCAGAGGTTCTGCTGGTGAAATTGCTGAACCCTCCATCGTTTGACCCGCAACAATCCCGCCCGACCCAGGAATTTCTGCGCGGGCTTTGAGAAGGTTCTGGAGATCTGCAACTCTGTTGATGCCGTGTCTTGGGCAGAAAGTGAAGTTTTCGGGGGATGGGTCACCAATGAAAAATGGGGATTTGAGCATCAAACATGTTTCAACATTGGGACCTAAGCATCAAGCATTAGGATTTGAACCAAAATTTGGAATAATTTGGACTCTCGGGATTTCATCACAAGAATCAGGATTTAACACCCAAAATAGGCGTAATTGGTTTATATACCCATGTGTGGGTCGAGTGACTGGGTACTTGTGCCTGTGGCTTGTCAATTTTTGGATACCGGTATGAAAACATCCGTTTCGAGGCTCCAACAAGTTTGAGCCATACCCAAATGTCTATTATTACACCTATTGACCTACAATAGATCATTGACATTCCTCATCAATGACCTGGGTCATTTTTGGCTCACTGTCCGACACCAAAAATGATGGAATGTACTGTATACGATTCATTCCCATATTTTTCCCCAAAGCCTTCCAGTTTGGGAATTGTAATGGCTTGCCCAGTCCAATGGAGATTGACTGGCGTGGTAAATACCGAATGATTGGGTTTAAAGATGATCTCCAATTTGAGAATGAGGAGAAATGGGCAGTCACAAACCATATTCGGTGATTATTAAAGACCATCATCCCAATATTGGGCATTATGGTGCGTGCAATCATTTTCACATTGGTATTCGAGAAGCAACCAAGCTTCTCAAATGATGGTTGTTCGCAGGGAAGGGAATTCTCCGAAGGAAAATAGGTCCTGTCTTATGGATGTGCCGTACTATTTGCAGGTATGGGTCCACTGAGGGCCCCAGAATCGCAACTGAATCATGAGTCCTTCCGAGCCAGAACTGTTTTGGAGCTTCTGTACCTCTGAATCATGGGTCCTTCTGACCCTGGGTTTCCCATGTGAGACTCTTTGCAAATCTTTGCGAGATAATTTGGGCTCACTGTACCTCTTGTATTCCTCTTGTATCCTCTTGTTATATCTTGTTTCGCATGATTGTCGGCCACCTAAAGCAGCAGCTTTTCATGGATCATGTGGCCCAAGAGTTGCTCAAACCCATGGATTAAACACGTCCGGGATTTTCCAGCGGGACCATCAGGCCACTGTAGCTGATTGCCTATTCCCTTCAGGCTGAATCCGCTGGGTGTCGTGGTTGCTTGTGGGTTGTGATGGTCATTGTCCTTGTGGTTGAGAAGTAGCTAGTAGTCCTACAAGAGACTCCCCAAATCAGCCCAATTTGGTGGTTTGCATCATCTTAAATCCTGAAGCTTGCCAGTCATATCCCCGTTTTGTCCGCTAAAATCCCCATCAACTAACCACACATTTGTGATCCTTTTTGCTGGTTAAATCATGTTAAATCCTGAATTTTGCAGGTACAGCGGAACCGTTAGATAAGAACCGATTAAGAATTTTCCAGCCTACCCTGGGGTTCTTAAGTGCTATAGGTAAAAAAATATGGGAATTATGAACNTGGGAATTATGAACGAGGGTACCCTCAAGTTCTTAATGGGTTGGTTCTTAATGGCATGGTATTAGGTTCAGAAAAGAGTCGGGTGGAAAAAAAACTTTTGAGGTCCGAAAAGTTTCTTCAGGTGCAGCCATCCAAAATAGGGCCAAGGGCCAGACAATCCAGCATGCCAGGACTTGAAAGTTCATTTTGGCATGGTATTNTTCTTCAGGTGCAGCCATCCAAAATAGGGCCAAGGGCCAGACAATCCAGCATGCCAGGACTTGAAAGTTCATTTTGGCATGGTATTAGGTTCAGAAAAGGGTCGGGTGGAAAAAAAACTTTTAAGGCCTGAAAAGTTTCATCAGGTGCAGCCATCCAAAATAGGGCCAAGGGCCAGACAATCCAGCAGGCCAGGACTTGATTGCTCAGTTTGGCATGGTTGTAGGTTGCGCGAGAGGCCGGGGAAGAAAAAACTGTCGGGCTCCGAAAGTTTGTTTTTCCGTTTTGGCGGCGCGAAGCAAGGCAGCACAGGCAAGACAAGGCACCACAAGCTAATTTGAGCCAAGGCCGCCCCCTAAGGCCAGATCGGGCCCTGTGAATCTGGCTAGTGTCACACTTAAGTTTTAGCTTTGACCTTGCTCACCGCGCGGGGGTTCGATTCCCACCCGCCGCCGGGTCACGCAGCAAAGCCTTGATGTTGTGGCTTACTTCCAGTCACAGCACACCCATCACGTGGATAGATGGATGGATAGATAGATGGATAGGAAGAGAGATAGATAAGAAGTTATGCTACCGTCAAAGGGGAATAAGAACCAATAGCTAGAATCCAGGGTACCCTGGGGTTCTTATTTCAATTACCCGACAGAAAGGGCTAAAGCGAGCAATCCAGCCGCATCCAGCCCCTGAAGTTCTTATTGCGGTAGGTTCTTAAACAGTGGTTTCACTGTAGTGTTGTTGGCTTAAATGATCTTAGATTGACCTTTTGATGGCTTAAATCTCCCATTCTGGAGCTTTAGATGCCCAGGTTGGTTTCTTCGATTCTTCAAAATTTGGTCATTCAGAATCATTTCAGACGATTGAACTACATACATTGAAATCCACTTTTCTCATACTTTCCTCCATGTTTCCCTGAAGCCAATCCCCAGCCCATCCTGATTTCGTAACCGCAGGTGATGGCATCGCAGTCTTCGAAGCCATTGCTGGGGCCGTGTTGCAGCGCTTGCCGCAGCGTGAAGCCGTTGAGGATGCGGATCAGAAGAAACTGCAGGACGGGATGTGGATGATTCCATGGAATATTCATGGGATATTTTTGGGGTCAAGGTATGGGATATCTATGGAATACATATATATATATATATACATATATATATATACACAGTATATAATTATATATATGTATATATTGGATATTTCTGCCACATGTACGGGATGTGGATGATATTTATGTGATAGTCATGGGATATTGAGCGTGTTTTCTTTCAACATATATCTTCTTGATGTGATATTTCTGGGATGTTTATGGCATGCTTTACAAGGTGGCTTGACCTATAGGATGTTTATTGGGCTTTTATAGCTGTTTATAGTAGATCAATGGGAAATTCATGGAATGGAATTATTATGAAGGAAATTGGGAGATGCATCCTATCCCCCCACAATAATGGAATATCACAAGCATGCATGGGATATTTATCTTAATATTCCATTACAACGGATGCTTGTTGGATGATACTACAAATGAGCTGGAAATGTACGACTTACTTGGGATATTTATAGAGATTATGGTTATGGGATGATAGAACAAATCATATATGTAATCAGTACCTATGGGATGAATTAGCAATATAGGGTATTTTTGCGATATTGCGGCATGATTATGATATACTAATTTAGTGCAGTCTTACATGAATATGGGAAAATCTCGCTCGCTTTAGCTTTATTACATGTATGATAATCTGTGTCATTGCCATAAATGAGATGGTACAACGGTATATATACATATCGGGATGGGGTAACTTTTCAAAAACTAATACCATTATTTCTATGTAATAGCATGACAAATTTGTAATACTTATGATATAATTTGGCATTATGGGCTATTGTAGGATGTTGTGGGATACATTTGAATACGTATGATTCCATACCTACTGAATGTGGTGGATGAAATGTTGTTGCTGATGATGTAGTTGGGAACATTATAGTTGCTGAGTGGCTACTACATAGTGTACTCACAGTTATATCATTGTTTTTTTCAAAGAAAGTCATTGTGTATAGTCAATGTAGGTACCAAATGCCATTCTGATTTGTTCGACATGTTTACAAATTGTAGTCAATTATAGTGTGTATGCGTATGGGTTTGTGGATGTGTGTAATCCTTGAGGCCCCCATAGCAGGTCCAACAGAATATTGGAAATGGACATTTTACATCTACTTCAGGAGGCTAGGGTCCTCCCTGGGGTCCTTTGTCCTTTAGGATGACTATAATCATGTATACACATATCTATAGTAGATATATTTTACAACATATGTATAGTAGATATATAGTTCTATAATCAATATACTATAGTATCACAATATCTATCTATCTATATATCTTATCTTATCTTATCTTATCTTATCTTATCTTATCTTAATCTGATCTTATCTTATTCCATCTCATCTGATCTCATTCCATCTCATCTTATCTTATCTATCTATCTTATCTTATCTTAATCTTATCTCAATCTTATCTTATCTATCCTATCCCATCCAAGCCCATCCTATCCTATCTATCTATATACAGTGTACATAACATTTTCCCAATCTCTGCCACCAGGATCTCTGCCACTTCTGCCGTTGGAAAGTCTCCAGAGCCGTGGCGCAACTGTTGTGCCATGCCTTGAGGACGGCCAGCAAGTTGGGATGCGACTTGGCTGGGACGGTCAAGGGGGGACACCAAAAAACACAAGGAGAAACGGCATCAAAGTCATGGCAATAGTGGGGAAAGATGTTTGTTTGGTATTTCTAGGTGGTGAGACTTGGAATTGGCTGTTTGATGTCTCCTTCTGAAGGTTCATCAGGGATCCTGGATCCTGCAGGGCTGATCCTGCTACAAGCCGGGCCCAAGTTAGCCATGTGTGTTGTATTTATTGCCCTGATATTATCCAACCTGCCAATGGAAAATACATCATTTGTCGACCGTTGTCCGATGGTTCCTTCAATCTTGTTCCAGTTTCTGGCGGGAAATGTTCATTTGCCATGTTTGATGGACATAGGCTAGGGTTGTTTTCCACATCCACTTCCAGTCAAAGGCGAATACTGAAATGTTGGTTGGTGATATCCAATCTGCATCAGCACTGTCCTCTAGGCGCTCACCAGCATGGTCATCACTTGGAACATCATGATCATCACTTGGAACATCATCATGATCACTTGGAACATCATGATCACCATCACCACCATCATCACCATCACCATCACCATGAGCACCACCACCACCATCATCATCATCATCACCACCATCATCACCATCACCATCATCACCATCATCACCATCACCACCATCAATCTGGACGATTTCATGACTTTGTTCTCGTATGACTCATATGTTCAAATGATCCTTACCTTGGTCACGGCGAATACGCACTTGCCAGGATCCCAGCTGTGTGTGTTTGTCCACCAATTCTTATGGCTACCCAACCTCAGCCAAAGGCAGTCGGAATCCCTGATTTCACAATGACAATCTTTATCCCCCCACCGTCCTTTGATTCATCTCCAACAAATCTGGGCGCATTGATTTGATATGGAGCTTTCCTAAGTCATGGGGGTACCGTTCAAATCATTCATTTTTGAATCAGGATTTTCATGGATTTTCCATCATAACCTATCCATTTTGGGGTACCCCCATGACCATGGAAACCCCCACCAACCAGACGGATTTCCACTTCGCTCAGGGCTGGGAGGGACAGCTCGACTCTGTAAGGAAGAGACTTGCAAGGCGAGGAGGGGAGAAAAGTCGGGGCCGATTTGGAGCAGGCTGTGCCAGGGAGAAGTTTGTTGGATTTAAATGGATTTAATCCATACAAGATGGGGATTTCATGGGATATTGATGGATATGTGATGGGATGTATCACATACTACTCCACTAATGATATAATATATACATATATGCATACTATTGTACCCGACTCTAATGGAGTTTTATGTTGTTTTATATTCGGGAATATGCCGGAGATATCCGTATACTATGTTTCGATTTTCTCCATACTATATCATTATTCTATGATACAACATAGAATGTTGAGTAATTAGACCTCAATGTCCACTGCTACATTACCATACCCCACATGTTTCTGCAACGCCCCCCCCATTTGTTGACAGCCGCTGTATATCTCGAGGCTCTGTTGCACGAAGCGCGCTTGGGGTCGGATGCGACGCGACAGCAGCTCTGCTTAGAACCTCGGCAAAAATTGCCATTTCAGGGACCCAAATTAGAGGTAGCCTGTATATAAGGCCTATTTTTTAGGGCTATGTAAGGGAATATCCAGAGAAAATATGGCCATCAATATTTTGATAGTGAGATCGTGTGTCTACTGTGTGGGGAATATGGAGTATGACTACATGCCATGGAATGGAGAAGATTATGATAAACCACCGGATTCTGGATACACTTGTTAGACAAACTCGTCTGGGCTTTGGTGAAAGAATATAGAGTACCCCCTCAAATCCAGATGGTCCACTTGCTCGTTGGGGATTCATGATCGATGGGGATCATTGTGCAAACACACCTTTTTTCATGTCCAATTTCTATTTGTATAGCCTTTTGGCATACCCCGTTTCTGAACAAATCCATGTGATATGGATAAGTAGCTGGGTGGGGGTTACCGGGGGAAAATAACTCTAGAGACCATTATTTTACGTGGTTATTATGGGTTTACTGCTATTTGTCAATTGAGGGTTAACTATCCATGATAACTGGGTTTGTCTGAAACTCGGGTGCCCCATTCTACCCCATGGTTTAAATGTTCAAAACATCCCTACTAGAATGACCATATGTCGGGAGATACTGTTGGTGTAGACCCAAATAAGGCATTTTTAGATGCTTCTCACCCTTGTATACCTCCGCGTTTCCATACTATGGTGAAATCCGTTCAAATCCCCCAGTTTTTGATGGTTAAATCCCATGCAAACATCAACGATTTTTCTGGAATTCCCCATGATTCTTAGTTTTTTTTTTAAAACATCCAAAAAACTGATATCCCATGAGTCAATCAACATCCTATCCCGATGAACTCCTTGGACTTTCTCACCATATCCAGGTGAACCCCGCAGCACCCGGCAGGAGCTGTTGTGGCAGATCGCCCGGCGCACCAAGAACTGCAAACCTGGTGAGGTCATCCAGCGGCCGCAGGTTCTTGTGCCTTGACCTTGGGAAAAAGATGGGGCATTTCAGCAATCTGGGGATGGGTCAAAACCCTGGTACCCTACCCCAAAGGCCCTAAAACACTTTGTGAATGAATGGTTATTCCACCAGTCATATGGTAATTTCATAGGTTTTGACTCATCCCCAATTTCGCATTGATGTAACGAAGCAGAAATTCACCGGGAATTTAAGCATGAAAAATAAGAATTTCACCAGGAACATGTGGAGTAGTATGGCTCAAAAATTAGGGTAGCAATGGACCACATCCATTTCGAAGGGATGAGTTACTCTCCGGTAGTCTAGCATGGCCGTGTGAGATTTCCATAGATTTCCCATGTTTTTAAGTGGGGATATCTATGAAGGAAATCACTATGATAATCTATGGTTAAACTTGGAAATCTATTGAAATCACCACCATATTTTTTCTATCGTCATGACTTGGTCAATACCAGGCTTTGACAACGGTGATTGTTTCCTGGAATGGAACTCCAAAGTCTGTAACAGCGCAAGACACAAAAAAAAATGATTGGTTGAAATATGGGAAGTTCACCAATCAAAAAATGTGCGTTTCATCCAGCATGAAAAACATTTCCCAACCAACATGGGAAAGATTGTTTATGGCACCAACAAGTGTTGCAATTCGACACACATGGACATTGAACAAACAAAATGGGCAACCATCCAAAATGAGAATTTCTCTCACCGAAAAAGGGAAAGATGCCCGAACCAAAATGGGTGTATGACTGATGTTTGTGGGAATAACACGGGGATTTTTATTATAACATGGGCAAATGATTGCCTTCTGACAGTGGTCGACCGAGCTCCAAAACTGATTTTTATCCAAACATACCACTAATGTCATGAATATCAACAGTCTGGAACATATCACATCAATCGTTTGAAGGTTTACTTGGCAAAGTTAATCAACATTTGGATGCGTTTCAACATCTCAGGTTAGTTGTTTCGCCCCAAGGGCTCGATGCGGTGATCGCGGATGAAAAACATGAGCAGAGTGGACAGTTTTCTTTGTAGGGCGTCGAAGGTTCGAATTGATCAGAAATCGAAGATGGATGATGGGAAGAAGGATAGTAATATAATATAATATAATAATGATAATAATTATAATAATAGTAATACTAATATCAATAATGATAATAAATTAATAGTAAAATAAAATATCAATAATAATAATAGTAGTAATAATAATAGCATGGTTTAAATACGAGGATGAGCATTGCAACAACAGGGACGAATTAAGTTGCACGCTTAAAAGTTCACTATTGGCCATCAATTGCCAGTGGCCCAAACATGTTTTTCCCCAACGGTATGTACACAGTGCCTCGTTGATTGGAATCTCCTCCAGTTTTCTACGTGTAAAGATCATTGTTTCCAATTGCACATCGGTTGCCCCAATTCACATTTGAATAGTTCCGATACATTTGGAGATAGGTAGATAGATAAGACTGATAAGACAATTTTTAAAAACAACACCGATGAGATTATCATAATTTTACTTAGCATTAGAAGGATTGTACAATTATATACTATAGATATCTATAGATCCAGGTCCAAGTAAATGATATTATCCAATTATGATCTAATTATTGAAACTATGATATTCAATGATGAATCAGTACGTATCCCAGTGACCTATGTGTTAATCCCCAACTGGGCTGAGGTGAAGTTTCTTGAGGCCGGGGGGGAAGATGGTTCTTAGGCTGGCAACAACAGGAATTTGACTAAGAACAACGGTGATTTATGCAGCAGATTTCACCACAAAACTAGAAATTTGGCCATGAAAATGAGAATTTGTCCAACATCATGATGATTTATCCAGCAAAAGTATTTAACGCAGAAAAACATGGATGAAATCACCAACAAACAGGAGGTTGGTCATGAAACATTGAGATTCGTGCAATGACATGAGGATTTATCCAGCAAATGTAGGGATTCAGCTTTATCAAGGGAAATAGTGATTCAGAGGATAACATGGTTTATCTCGCAAAACAATGATTTCACATGCAAAGATGGGAATATCAGCCAGAAATGATGGCTATTCTTTTGATGATTAGACCTTAAGCCTTATGAATGAACACCCAGAACATACCACACGATACGGAATTCCAAAATACGATATAATAGACATATAATATAATGATCATTTATACGATTATATAAATATATCTGTATACATATGATATCTGCAAATCCTGCGCTTTTCAACTCCTCTATGGTTGCTTGGTCAATCGCCACAAGGAGGCGACCTGTGGTAAGATGATTCAGAACACGACGCCAAAGGATCGGGATCCTGGGAAAAGCCTCGCAATTGTTGGGGAAAACCCTTGGAAATCCACGGGCGAATCATCATGATGATGGTTCAATTGCCACAACTGGTGGAGAAGTATATGCATCATGTTTTTGACACCCATATTTGGTGCCTTCAAGGACCATTTTGGTTGCTTTTGCGGCTTTGTAGGGCTTCGTTGGAAACCATGAGCTACAAGGCTACAAGGGTGTTTTGAGGGCCAAGAAAGTCACTAAGAGCCTTCTGAGAACAGACATGTATGTTGCCACTTGTTCATGGAATCATACTAATTACTATCCAATTATGTTAACTGTTGTGCTTCTTGCACTTGGGATGATGATCCCAAATCCTTGATATATCTCAATATATAATATATAATATATCATACTGTGGATGGATGCGAAATCCTGCACCAGTTGGTAGATGGTTTATCCATGTTTATCCCATTATTTATAGGGTTTCAACCATCCAAGGTATGGGCTGAAACTGCCAACCTGGATCTCTAGCTACCCCCCCGCAGCGAGTCGATTTCTCGGCAGCGAACCAGGATTTCCCGGCGAAGAAAGCGAAGTTGCTGAACGAAGTGTCTGAATGCTGCCACTCGGATGGTGGCTCTGGGCTTTGATTGAACCAGTGATGGGGATTGAACCAGCCAAACGTGAGGATCATCAATGACCGGCCTTGACCGACCATTTATCGCACCATCCACTGAATATTTGAGAAGTCCCTATGTTACATCCAGTCATTCTCCATTGCGGACTGATTATCATTGGGGATGATTGTCCAAAAATCACTTCCAGTAGTTTATCAACATGCCTTCCTCAAAGTTGTCATAAATGGGGGTATGCCCCATTTCTGGACAAACACATTTGAATTGACATTCGTATGAGTCAGATATTGTCTATACAGTACTGGTATGGATGATCGAAAGCCCTATGCATTCATCAATCGAGCATGGAAAGCCCATGGGTCTTTTCAGGTTATGATGAATTAGTGGTTTTGGGCCTGGTTGTTTGGATCCTGCGGCTCTGCAACTCCGAGGGTATCATTGTCTCAAAATTCTCTGAAGGACACTGGTGACAACGGAAGCAGAGGCACAACTATTAAGCCAGGCTGAAACAACGGATTATCATGGATTATATAGAACTTGACCACGGCATTGTTTACCATATTTACCATAGGGCTTGTCCGCTTTTTCTCAGTTTTGGCGTGTTTTTGTCTCCCCAGAGTTCTCCCACGGTTCTTCCCCATCAAATTTGCGAACCCGAGATGTGCCAAGAGACGACGAGACGCCCCGAGGTGGTGGCATTCTACAAGGCACTTGCGCCCTCCGCTGGGGCCACTTGAACCGAGAGGAGGTGAAGGTGCCACGGTGCCGGATGCAAATCACAGGTTGCGATGGAAAATCATTGGAAATCCCCGAAGTAAATTGATCTAAATTGGAGATGAAACAGACATCTATAGATGGATGTTTAAATGGAGTGTAGTTCATCATAGAATGATTAAATCATATATATATAATTAATTATAATTATAATTATATATATATATATATCTTCCGGTAATATACATATATATATATATCATAGCTAGGCAAAATGGCCCATCTCGATCGATTACCTATTGAACATTGTGTTTTTTCATGGCTATGTTGAATTACTAGAGGGTAAATCCGGGGTTGCCATGTTAGGAAAGATATCCAAAATGGAGACCTACAAAGTCCAGAGAGGTTGTTGTCATTTTTTTCTTGGTAAGTTTTCAGGGAAAACTGAACTAATGAGTGTCACAGTGTAGCGATATCCGGATGATTTGAGTTGCATGTTGACGACCTCACCATACATGATGTTGCAGAACTCACCAAACAATGCGTTAAATTTTGTTTGTCAAATTTATTATCATCATTATCATTGAGAGTTAATTTAGGTTCATATACTTTGTTTGGTTGGTTAAACTGTTAAACCATGTTAAACCTTTGCGCAGCCTTCGATTCGGTAAGCATGTTCCAGATTCCTTGATCAAACTCCATTTCCCTCCAGGTGATGCTGACGAAGCAGAGTTTTTCGATGCAGCTACCAGGTGCGGAACCATCCGAAAATCACACGTTGTGGCGATTTTGCCTACATGGGTTCGTCCCAAAATAGGGAATTCTCCCATTCCATCCCATGGTGTACAGTGTAAAGCCTCATTTCCCATGAAATGGCAATTCTATTGGGAATCTACCCCAGTAATTCTGGTGGGTGTGGATTACTGCTGTGGCTGCTGGATGTTGTTCCGTTGCAGGTGTTGTTCAAGTGATGGAAGTACCATGGGCCTGTCTTCTTCTTCCAGAAGCCTGTCGCTACCTCCAGGTGTTCGGAAGGCTTCCTAAACTTACTGTACCGTGAATGCATTGGTGATATTACAGTAGCCCCAAAAAAGATAGTAAAAGAAAAAATGATTCTGGAATATTGGTAAATTACTTCTGTGTCTTCTTTGGGTTCTTGTTGTAATTTTCATGTACCGAAAGCTGCGGAACCCATTTTTCAGGCAATTGGAGGCCAATCCTCTGGCAGGAAATGTGGTTGAATCCGATCGATGTTTGGGTCTTCACGATGCAAAAACATGCAAAACAACAAGAGAATAAGGACCAGAATGATCAGCTCAAAGGCAGTGAATCTGGATGTGGTCTGAGCAGTTCCAAGCAGCCTTGGAATTCTGTCACTCACCGATGAGGCCACGTGGACCGTGCTGGGTGAAGAAGCTGTTGTTGCTCATGGTGTTGGTGCTAGTGTTGGTGATGATGATGTTGGTGATGATGATGATTGATGATAATGACAATTGTCAAGGTGAGAATGCGATAATGAAATCCTCGCTATCAACCACCGATCCTTTTCCAGCCACGGTGCCAGCTTTCCCTCGCTTCGCCAAGGAAATCTTGATGCACAAGGACCGCCCCACCAGCGCCCAATGGCCATTGCAAGTTGGCATTGACCCGTATGCTGCATTGGTTTTGCGCGCCATTCCTCCTGAAATCGCCAAATCGATGCTCGAAAGAAATTGGTTGGATACAGCCGCAGGTGGATACTCCTGCCCTGGATCTAAGTTCCAATGTGTTGAAATTATTCCCTTTTCAGATTTTTCAGATGGTCACTCCATGGTTTCCCAAAGTCCTGAGACGGAGCCCATTGTGGCCCTTTTTGGGTTCGCAATCTGCTGCAGGTGTCCATCATGTTCCACCCACCTGCAAGTCGATATTAATGTCGTCATTCTGTTCAGGAATCCCATGTTTTCCTTTTTTGCAAGAATCTGATCGCTTGGGGTTGTGAACTGCGGTAGATGTACTAGACCTGGGTCTGGAAACGGGGAATGCAGTTTCATTAGTTGCCTGCACCGAGGATTGATCAACAGCAAGCACCTGAACTTCAAAGATCCAGGGGTGGGCTTAGTTGAAAGGCAACCAAATGCAAAGGGTTTAGCTTTTTTGAACTTGGGATCACAACCCAATGTTTTGCTTGCTGACATCTTTCAGCGAGATCACAATTTCCAGATATTTGTTCAGCTTTTATCAACAAGATCAACATTATTGGTTTCATATCAATTCATATCATATGTTTTGGTTTTCATCTCCACAGACAGTTCAATCCTATCTGCCCTCTGGCAATCAAAGATGGCAGAAAAATGCACCATTTATCGATGATTTTCCCTTCACCCAAATATTTGTGGGTAATTTTCAAGGCAGCCAGGTATATCAGGTATGATCACAGCACATGCCCATTTCGATGATTTGATCATGTGTGTTTCTCTGAGAATTGGGTACATACCCTAAATCTACTGCTTTATCATCATGTTCTCATTAAAATTGCCATATACTGGCAATATCTGGCAATATACTGTACCTCACACTTGGACAAACTCATATCCCTGTGTTTGCTGCTTACACAGCCATATTTGATGCTTAAATAAAGCTACAGTTTTACTAGTGAAACCTCCGTGTTTCATCGTTTTTATGATAAAACTAATCCCTCCAATTTTCATGGTGAACCCTGTGAACCCTGTGAATCATCGCTTTTTCATGGTAAAACCCTCCATCTTTGCTGTTTTTTTCAGCATTGCCAGCGGTCAGCAGCTTGGGTTGAGGTGATGACTCTGACTGTGGATGAGGACGCCATGAGTTTCATCGGCAAGTTGCCACTCAGCGGTGATTTTTTTTAACATTGGGGAACAAACAACCAGAATAGGGGTTTCACCATCGGCATGTATAGTCTTCTGGAGTAGATTACGGAATTTTCAAGAAACTCCTCACTGAAAGTGGGAATGTCTTTGAGTATGGACATCTGGAAAGTATGGGCAAAACCCTGGACAATAAAGTCCCCTGCCATTCTTGATAAACTGTTTTTTTCATGATAAAGATGTTCATGGCAATTCTCATATGCCCCTTACCAAGTTTCATCACAATTTTCATGATAAAACTGTTTTCATCCCCTACCAGTAGATCGTTGTGCGAGGCATGACCTCCTCCACAGGGACGTCCACGCAGGACCGGGTCCCTTGGCTGACGGGTATTTGACCATCTGACATCTGGATATTAAGTTATATATCCAATGATGATGGGATATCATCAATGGTGGTATATACATATATATATATATATGTCTAACTTGGGGGTATAATAGGTATATTGCCAATGATGATCTGGTTGGTGATTTATGTTTTGCAAATTTTCAACCCTAGCAATGAGATGAACTGACGAAGATATTCTTTTCATGGGGGTGAAACCGCCAGCCAGAATTCCAAGGGTCTTCATCGCTGATGTAGCCACAAATCTGGAGATCTAATATGCATACATGCATATATATATATATAATCATATGTATACAAAAGTGTATATATGGATATCAGCCAAGCAATCATGGGTATATTAAGCGTGTTTAAAATTCCTGGAATTGGATGAGAGAAATCTGCAGGACACCCATCCATGGAAACACATGTTTGATGGTAAAGACATAGAAACCATTGTTTCCTGTAGATGTGCCCTTAAACCAATCCATTCATGAATTGGTAGTTTAGCCACATATGCATATATACATAATTATACGTATGGAGATCCACCATGGGTATTTTTCCAACAACTAGTGGATATGGCGATTTCATGGGGTATATATGATGGGAATTGCAAAGAATTTGAAACTTGGAGGTTTCCTAAAATGGAGGACCCCCAGGTATTATCTACCTTGTTGGTCAGTTTTAACAGACAAAAATCGATACTGAAGCAGGGTTTGGGCGCGTTTAATGTGAGGGACAAGCACATCTTGATGGGTTAACACACTAAAATGACTCAGGTTGAAAGTAATAACCCGCAGGTACGGTAGGTTGTAGGTATGTTTCCTAATTAGAATTTCACCAGTCTCCTAATATTCATAGCCAAAATGTGATTTAAGGGAAAAAACCGGAGGAAATCGTTGGCAAAATGTTCAGTTCTATTGTGTTTTTGGGTTGAGACGCCATCGCTGTAGTTTCATCTACCTTTCAGATCGATGGAGCTGCTTTGGCTGAGCACGTCTTCATTGAGATTGAACCAGTGGTTGAACCATTGTACCCAAATGTTTCGCATGAGTTTCTTCTGCCCTCCCAAGAAATTCCTGAGTTGGGAAGAAAAGACCATAAGACAAAGTCCTTTGTTTGTTGCAATAAACTTTCAAAGAAGATGGAAAAGTGACGAAACATGATTCCCTGTTCATTTGAGAGTGACCGTGATTTCCCTTTCACATCATTCCACTATATCTTTTAGATATCTCTCAGATATCCCATGGTATCCCCTTCCGGATTCTCTGGATAGCTTTGTCATTTCCAGGAAAAGCTTCGACCTCCAAGGCCTGAGATCCGGATGTCCCCCGTTCAGTAGGTTATGGCATCAATAAATGGGTGACCAACCATCAATAAATAGCCGTAATTGGCCAATGATCATTGGGATATGATTCCGAAATGTCATGAAATATCAGGATCGATATGGATTTTGAAGATCAATCACTTGAATTCGTCTTGAAAAGAAACAGACACCCTCGGGACCATGGCAATGATTTTTCGATTGTTGTTCTGGAGGAGTATTCGTAATAAAGATCCAGATTCTTGATTACCAGGGTTGGGTTAGCTGAAAGCACATACCCTACAGTAAATTGTCAGTCATAGACTCATAGATATGGAAAGAACATGAAAGAACAACATGTGTAGATCATTGTCCGAACCGGAAACGACACCATGGATTGCAGTGCCAGGCAGATGTGAAGAAGACCGCTGCAAAGGCGCAGCCCAAAGTGCCCCCGACCCGGAGAGTTACTTGGAAGATTGGTGAACCTCACTGGTACTTGTTTAAAGGTATGGACAATTAATTGTGGACACGTATTCTTTGACATATTTATGATATTTGTTGTGTTGATTTCTTGGATCTTAATTTTGACTGCAAAAATGGAAAATTGACTAGATAAAACTGGGATAAATGAGCAACCGACCAGATTGCGGGGTGTTAATCCATCTAAATCTAGCCATTATTTTGATACATATTTTGCGACATTGTATGGATTGTGGATATTAACCAACATCATGGGAGTTCACACGTCAAAATGATGAGGTGTTAGAAGCAAAATTACTACTGGCTATGAGCCCACTGTGGGGATTGTAGATTGTGCGGAATAGGGATCACGATAACCACTGAAAGGAATCCCAATACGAGACCCAGTCCAGGAGCCTATAGATGATATTCTGAGTAGCTCACATATGTAAGGGGTTAAATTGAACACCCATCAGTTTGGCGGGCATTTTCCCATGGTGTTGACGTATGTGTATATAATGCCATTCCACCTACAGATCCCCAGCAAAAAATGGCATGCTTGTAGCAACTTACCAGCAACAAACCGCAAGTTTTCCCCTTGGAATGGCAGAGAATACGGGGAATACGGTACCAGTAGCAACTTAGGAAGATGGTCTCCCCATAGATGATGGATGGTTCATTACAGAAATGACATGAACTTCATTTAAGGACCAACTTTGTCAGTCCAATAGTACCATGACTTGACACATGGGATTGCCCAGGTCACTCGAAGCATGACCCGCAGTCTATCAGCGCCGCCAGCGGCCGCGCCACCTGTCCGAAGTCCCTCGGAAGAAGCGAAGTGGATCGACGTGGCGGATGTGTTTTTCTCAGCATGGAATCAGCTGGAATCAGCAAGGTCGATGAGTGAAATCTTCATGATGTTGAATGATGTTGATTTAATCATATAGTTTTTGATCATATGGTTTCAGTTTTCGGTGTTACATATATATACAATATATAGGGTCAAGGCTCGAGGTTCTTCAGAAGTTGATTCAAAGGAATCTGTTAAAACATTGAATGTGCAAAACAAAACACAGTGAGTTTAGCTTTTCACCAAGCATGCAGGAGTCTTTAGGTTTAGCATGGTTTAGCAAGTTGCGTGGATGTTTATAGAAAACATCCGTTATTACATAAGATGATTTGTTGTCTACGTTGTTGGCCGTATTTGAGTTGCGTTCGGAGTTCCCTGTGAATTCGTATTTCGATGGATGATACCGTGGCTAAAACTTGGACACACCGCTGCGAACGTTACTTGCCTGTCCCATGCACTGTCCCACCCATCCTTATAGCTCACAGGTAAAGGTTCTTGGAAGCTCTGGGGAACCTCCAGTATCTACAGCCTTGGGTCTGAATGTATATTATCTATATATATAATATATTTATATTGATAGATAGGTCAAACATGCAATTTCATTTTTCTCTTTAATTCTCAGTCCGCAATTCTTCAGTTCATTTTCATGCAATTCTTTTTGTATTGATCCATTTTCTTGGATTCTTTAGAATTACAAAACGCAACAGACTTCAAAAGGAATTGATAGACATGTTCAAAAGTGACACAAAAAAACAAAATGAAAAGACTTGTTGACAAAATGAAAAGAATTGAAAACACGTTAAAAATGACAGTGATCCTACAAATTTGTGGAACAGATGAAAAGAATTGTTGAAAGGGTTGAAAAAAGCCGAACAAATTGAACAGCATTGCATGTATTTCTAGAGGTAATTCTATTTATATAGTATTTGTATGTATTTTTCTTATTGAAAGTAGTGAACAACTATGTTTGTTTCAATTCTCTACATATTCTGTGCGCAGACATACCTTAGAGGCCTTTTAAAGTCAACTGGTATATACAGTATATTCATACATAATCATGATTATAGATGCATCATAAATACACCCATGATAAACTCGCCATTGTCAACCAGGTGCCAGTGAGCCTATCCATCGGCTGGAAGAGCCAGCGAAGAAACTCGGCTCTTTCTCCTTCCGGTAATACAAAAAATTCAGAACTCTTGGATTGTATACTTGAATAGTGCCAATGACAATGATAGTTTATGTATTGTGGGTGTCATGCTTTATGGTCCAAATTTCCCTTAATGTTGGCAATTCACAAGTGCTTGGAAGGGTTTCCTGAAAGTGTTTTGGACAAACCAAGGATGTCTATGAGGCATATCCGACTCCAAAATTTCGTACCTACGGGATCCCCAATTTCCAGAATTCCCTTTGGAGATGCATCTACAAGTTGCCCAAACGTGTGGTAAATATCAACATACATACAACATGTATATATGATGTATATGGATGCATATGGTATTGTATAGTTTGGTGATCAGTGAGGAAACTAGCAGCAATGGATCTGCGATGATAGCTCATTTTTTCCAGTTTGGCAAACTGCCAGAGCAAAGTTTCCTGAACTTCCAGAGGTTTAGAGATTGATTATGGCATAGGTGGTTGGAGATTAGACACCCTAGATTCGTGGTGGGTTTTGCCTTGATGAACTTGCCCCATGGAAGGTGTTTTTGATGTATATAGATCCCAGTCAGCTGCGGAACAGACTTTACCATGGCCCAGATGGCTAGAGCTTACAGTGTCCATTCATCCTTGTTCTTGGTTGGTTTGACAATGCTTGACAATTGACCCACGTGGGTGTACCCCTCAAGACAGAAATGGGCATTTTGACGTTCGACAATATTTTTTCCGAGTGGATATGTTTTACTTGTCCTACCACAATGGGAATTAAATTTGGCAATGGGACCCTGATCATGAGGACTATGAATTCACGTAAAACGGGAATCTGTATGACTCTGCCATGGCACGCTAAGGAAAGTTCAGGAGTTCCCATCGTCTGCCACAGTGGCACCCCCTCAAGCGGCTGCGCCGCCGCAGGATGGCAACAAGAAGAGCCTTGGCAGACAGGCATGGGATGTGAAGCCACAAACATGTACATAACCAGAAACAAGTTGGATCATGTTGGACTCATTTGGATTATCCATGATTGACATCGATGCAGATGTAGGTATACGGTGCATATTGATAGATATCCTCTTGTCTTAATGCGGGTCAAAACGCACAAACCAACAAACAAGCCCGTATTCATATCCTAAAATAGACGATATGGTCTCTTCGTTTTTGGGATGCAAAGGTACGGGTACCAGGTTGAATTGCTCATCACCAAGCTGATTGTTGGAGAAACCGTCCGGTAGTCAAACGTGGCAATGAGAAATCCCCTTCAAATGAAGGTTTTATATAATGGGAAAATAATCAATCATATCTGATTTATCCTCATTTGGTATTTTGCCGGTGCATCACCATTTGGGTATGGGTAGCGTTTTGTTCGCATCAAAATAGCTGGTAGTCATCGATGTTCATTCCTGCATTCATGTGGCACTATCTCGTATGGTATATGTGGTTATGGGCTGATCCCTAGCATCATATCGCAGGTGGCATGACCCTTCCCCATCTTTTTCATCATGTGATCTCATGTGTATGGCAATGTCCACTGCTACCGATAGGACTTGAGCCATATCCCATTCCCCACTATATACTACATATATATATATATATGTATACACATACAGATGTATATTCCCAGTTCTCCATTGTTTGGGATGTCACCCATGAGTCATTATCACCGGTGATTATATCGCCATTATTCAATATTATTGCATGCTGCATTCCCATTACACCATGGTTCTTGCTTGGTCAGATTTTATCCTCAGGACATTCCCATTCTTATCCTCATTATACCATTGCATTCCCAGTATATCCTCCTATATCACAATTGGATCCCTATGATTGTTGGTTTATGCCGCTTATGCCCAATTACACATCATAGGTTGCTTTATGACCCCCAGATGATATTCCCATTGCATTCTGGTTATATATATATATATATAAATCGTAAAATCCATTACTGGCAAAGTCCCCTTTGTTGGTAGACAAAATCCAGATTTTGGTTTGTCAAATCCCATTGACACCCAAACTATATCCCATTTCGTAGGGTCCAAACATGGCGTTTGGTATGGTCATCAATCCCATACTGGAATCCAAACATATACAATGGGTAGGTATATCAACCATTTTTTGATCATACTTGGCGACACATATCCCGCCAAATATCTCCTTCATATCCCATTAGGTCCCTATTGTTGATGGCCAAATCCAACTTTTCACTTATCCCCACAAATCAGCCAGATGAACGAAATGTTTCCTATCATTTCCTATCCATTTTTCAGGAAAGGTTTGTGGGAGAAGGCCAGCGACATCGCACGCTCCGCGAAAGCCATGCTGGGCGCCACAGTGGCCACACCCGCGCGGGCTGGTGCCTTGGAGTATAGGCTGGTGACCATTGGGATATTTGGGTGGCATTTCCCAGGAAATCCTGGGAAAAAATGAGTCGAAATGTCTAAAAATTGTGACTATTTGACGCATTTGATGATCTAGACCCACTTGAAATTGGTCATTTTTTGGCCCATTTGATTTTCAATATTATTCAATGATTTGAACATTTTAGCATGTTTTGAATGATTTTAGCATTTGTGACAATTTTGGAGGCCGGACGTTAACCCATTGGAGCCAGGAGCCAGGCATTGTGGTTATTCCTTTCTGGCCTTGACAATTTGAAGTGGAACAGAGTCTTTTGATCTCTTTGCCATTGTCCAGTCGTGTTTGGGCAAATCAATCTTCACAGCCCCATTAGGGTTGAGTTGCAAGGACCCCTGTAATACTGTTCATCGTGCAATGGTAACACATTAGGGAGTTGAAAATGGGAAGTTTGCAATTCCAAACAAAACCCTGGATTTGATATAAGTTTGTAATGCATCACGTCAAAGCCAACAAGAATGATCGTGATAACTGGGACGCACACCATCAACCGATCAGCATAGATTCATAGTATTGGCCTCAAAAAGTAGCAATCTGGCTACTTACCAAGTGAAAAGTGGGGATATCACAGTTGACAGTTGACTGGAGAGTTCCACCCCTCTTGTGAGTTGCCATTTGCTGACTGGTCACCAAAAATATTGTCACCCAAGAGTTTGTATTTTGGTGTCAGCCCCTAGAACCCCGTTTTAAAGAATTACGTATTTGCATTTATGATCTTTTTTCTTCTTCTTTTCAGACACCAACCCAGCATCAGGGTCGTTCTCCAAATGGAATAACCTGGTGGAAGAAACGGGACGACAAGAAAAATTTTACTTACGAACGACTTGTTGGCCTACCATGACAATGAGTACTTAAATACTTGGATGTTCATCAAGTTGGCATGTGGTCAATCGCCTTCCCAGCAATAGACACTTTAGTATCAAGTAGAAATCTAAGGTAATTGTGTGGTTGGTTTTTTTCTAAACCATGGGACTTTAGTTTAGTGGATAACATATGATAACATTGGATTCATTGGGGCCATTGGGGCACCCAATTTTTATCCCAACCCCTGCAGCTCCAAGGCACTTCCAAGGCCGCGACCCTCCCGACGCTGACGCCGGCGCCAGCCGCGCCCGCGCCGCCGGCTACGTTGAAGCGCTGTCGCAGCGCTTCCCCGGCGGGACCCCGAGGGCGCAGCAGTGGATTGGCAACGGAGAGTTGGGGCAACGGGCGATGTACCACTCAGCATGATCGCGATTTGAATAGTGAATTAATGTGAATTATGTGTAATATTATCTAATTATAAGTTTGGAAGTGTTTCGGGGTGCTATAGCTACCAGTTGCAGATAAGCGTATTAGATAGCAGAATTAGAACATATTAGAATTTTCAGTCCTAGCTATAGTGGGGGATATCTAGCAGTTCTTTTACTGCAATATACATAATAATAATAACAACAACAATAATAATAATAACAATAATAATAATAACAATAATAATAATAACAATAATAACTGTTTAATGTCCCTAGATAACTAAATAACCTGATCCAGTTGAAATGGGAATATCCACCTTCACAAGGTTTTGGGCCAGAGATACTAGGATGCTACACCGCAAGCTGAACTCGGTAAATGATCACTGGAAATGCAATTGTTTCATTATGTCTCTTGAGGACTCACTTTTCTTGAAGTACCATCTGTAGGTAATCAAACGTGGCAATTGGAAATCCACTATTTATAGATAAGCTATGATAATCTAACTTATATAATCTTATTTACTGTTAACCAGCTTGATAGACAATTGTAAATCCACCATTTATTTACCACCATTGTTTTTAGATAATTCCAAGCCGTGAATCTTCATTTAGTTCGGGGATTTCCAAGCAGCCCGCCATGTTTGATGACGGAAGATCACCTGGAAAGCATCAGGCTCCGAAATTTGATGAATTTCCAGTTTCAGTATGAACCATCCCATGTTTTTGTCCAATCCCACAAGTATATGTGTATATATATATATATATACATATAGTTATACCATGTACATCAAGATCAATCAAGTACATCGATATCAAGTACATCGATATAGTTTCTGCCTTCATTTGGATGAATTTGTGGCAGAAACTTATAGGTATATAAATACAGCTACACCAATACCTGGAATATCTCGGAATAGTGTGCCCCTCCCTGAGGTACAGATCCGAATTCATTGAGCTCCGAAGCGCTCCCGTCCGGACTGAATTCAGCACCGCCGACCGGTCCCTTCGCAACTCGAAGGGCCCGCTCCGCGGACCCAACACCAACCGCTTTGAGGGCTGCAGAGCCAGCAGTGAAGAGAAGTCGATCCGAAGGGCGACCGGTGGATAAGACTGCGACAGATGTAACTTGGAATGGAGATATGGAGGGTGGGTAGATGATGATAGATGTGTAGAATATAACTAATATGACCATAATTTTCTACAAGAACATCCAAGAACTGGGATGCTGGAACTAGAAAATCACTGGTGATATCTTGTGTCATTTTGGATCGAATCCTTCTCGTTGATGAAGGCTCCAGAGCTGGGTATCACTGTGGATATGTACACATAGCATGCCATGTCATGCCACACCATAGCATGCCATGTCATGCCACGCCATGCCAGACAATAAGAGGATGTATAGTACATCAGTACATTAGTACATCCAAGAATTGCTGTGGTAGCCTCCAAGAGTCTTGACGGACCATGGAACTGCCCACTATTTTCAGATGGTTTTCCTTTGCAGATGGGTAATGATGGGTATATGATATGCGGTTTATGCCGGCCATGCTTGGAAGTCCCAAGCCGTCCCAAGCCACAAAGGCTACTGCAGCAAGCTCCACGACACAAGCGCCTGCGCCAGAAAAACGTGCAAGAAGCCGATCCCCGCAGCAGCTGCAAGTGTCTTGGCACAGCACAAGCTCTCTGGTTGGTGGGTTCAAATAGGTTTTGTCTGAACATAGTATATAATATATATATATATATTTACATGGGGATTTCCATAAATGGGGGTACCCCAAAATGGACAGTGTATAATGGAAAATCCCAAACAAACATGGATGATTTGGGGGGTACCCTCATGACTTCGGAAACCCCTATTCTCTAATTCTTACGGCGGTAACCGCCGAATAGATATCAGTCAGGGTTTATTAATCAGACAGTTTGACATTATCTCATTTCATGGCCCAAAGGTGGTGAGTTTTCAGATTAAGTCGACACTACAAGAAGTACTTCCCTTACGTTTGGCTCCACTTCCTTTGGATCGTGTAAGACTCCTGAGAACAGCTTCGAAATGCGTCGAATGTTCTTGAATCACACAAGTCCTCACGACNCACTTCCTTTGGATCGTGTAAGACTCCTGAGAACAGCTTCGAAATGCGTCGAATGTTCTTGAATCACACAAGTCCTCACGACTACTGGTAAGGAGAATGGTAGAATGATAATGGCAAACATTGGAAAACCATACCGTGTCAATGTAAACCCCAAAACAATGAACCATGCCCAATTCTNACATTGGAAAACCATACCGTGTCAATGTAAACCCCAAAACAATGAACCATGCCCAATTCTACCAGAGATGAGTGGTTGATTAGTAATAAGCCATCCCCATCTGCAGGTTTATTGATAGATTTGCCCAGGAGACTTTTGAGTCTGTATGGAAGGGGTTGTGTATTCTCCTTGAGCTGGGTTTGCTTCGGAGCTGACTTGTTTTTTCTCAATGGAGAATCCACCACCTAGGAAATCTATACTGTAGTTACTGTATTTGGAGATTTGAGTGGATTTGACATATATCTCTTGGATTCCTTTGGGGCCTTTTGCGCCAATCCAAGTTGATGTCCCCAAGTTTTCTTAGGTGAAGAACCCGTTGACCCCGGCCGCGGCGCCACCGACACCATCTGCGAACGTGCCAACGGTGCCCGGAGCAAGAAAATCAATATTTGGGGGTGGGGAGGAGAACCCCAATTACAGAAACAATCAGGGTTTGTTGGTCAGAGTATGACATTATCTGATTTCATTGCCCAGAGTTGGTAGGGCTAAGTCTGCAAATTAACTCGACACCCACTTCCTTTGGATCGTGTAAGACTCCTGAGAACAGCTTCGAAATGCGTCGAATGTTCTTGAATCACACAAGTCCTCACGACTACTGGTAAGGAGAATGATAGAATGATAATGGCAAACATTGGAAAACCTACTGTGTCAACCCATGTAAACCCCAAAACAATGAACCATGCCCAATTCTACCAGAGATGAGTGGTTGATTAGTAATAAGTCATCCCCATCTGCACGTTTATTGATAGATTTGCCCAGGAGATTCTTGAGTCTTTATGAAAGGTGTTGTGTATTCTCCTTGAGCTGGGCTTGCTTCGGAGCTGACTTGTTTTTTCTCAATGGAGAATCCACCACCTAGGAAATCTATACTGTAGTTACTGTATTTGGAGATTTGAATGGATTTGATATGTCTTTTGGATTCTTTCGGGGCTTTTTGCGCCAATCCAAGTTGATGTCCCCAAGTTTTCTTAGGTGAAGAACCCATTGACCCCGGCCGCGGCGCCACCGACACCAGCTGCGAACGTGCAAAGGGTGCCCAGAGCAAGATAATCACTATTTGGAGGTGGGGGAACCCCCAATTACATCCAATTGCAGTAATAATCAGGGTTTGTTGATCAGAGTGTGACATTATCTGATTTCATTGCCCAAAGTTNCAATTGCAGTAATAATCAGGGTTTGTTGATCAGAGTGTGACATTATCTGATTTCATTGCCCAAAGTTGGTGAGGCAAAGTTTTCAAATTAACTCGACACCGCAAGAAGTACGTCCCTTACGTTTGGCTCCACTTCCTTTGGACCGTGTAAGCCTCCTGAGAACATCATCGAAATGCGTCGAATGTTCTTGAATCACACAAGTCCTCGCGACTACTGGTAAGGAGAATGGTAGAATGATAATGGCAAACATTGGAAAACCATACCGTNCAAGTCCTCGCGACTACTGGTAAGGAGAATGGTAGAATGATAATGGCAAACATTGGAAAACCATACCGTGTCAATGTAAACCCCAAAACAATGAACCATCCCCAATTCTACCAGAGATGTGGGGTTCACTAGCAATAAGCCATCCCCAAATGCAGGTTTATTGATAGATTTGCCCAGGATATTCTTGAGTCTTTATGAAAGGTGTTGCTGTTCTCCTTGAGCTGGGCTTGCTTCGGAGGTGACTTGTTTTTTCCCAATGGAGAATCCACCACCTAGGAAATCTATACTGTAGTTACTGTACTTGGAGATTTGAATGCATTTGACATATCTTTGGATTCTTTTGGGGCCTTTTTGCGCCAATCCAAGTTGATGTCCCCAAGTTTTCTTAGGTGAAGAACCCGCTGACCCCGGCCGCGGCGCCAACGACACCAGCTGCGAACGTGCAAAAGGTGCCCAGAGCAAGATAATCAATATTTGGAGGTGGGGGAACCCCCAATTACATCCAATTGCAGTAATAATCAGGGTTTGTTGATCAGAGTGTGACATTATCTGATTTCATTGCCCAAAGTT
>BGPT01001751.1:34460-46567 GCA_003297045.1 Symbiodinium sp. clade C Y103 | reverse complement strand
GGTTTATTGATAGATTTGCCCAGGATATTCTTGAGTCTTTATGAAAGGTGTTGCTGTTCTCCTTGAGCTGGGCTTGCTTCGGAGGTGACTTGTTTTTTCTCAATGGAGAATCCACCACCTAGGAAATCTATACTGTAGTTACTGTACTTGGAGATTTGAATGCATTTGANGGCTTGCTTCGGAGGTGACTTGTTTTTTCTCAATGGAGAATCCACCACCTAGGAAATCTATACTGTAGTTACTGTACTTGGAGATTTGAATGCATTTGACATATCTTTTGGATTCTTTTGGGGCCTTTTGCGCCAATCCAAGTTGATGTCCCCAAGTTTTCTTAGGTGAAGAACCCATTGACCCCGGCCGCGGCGCCACTGACACCATCTGCAAACGTTCAACCAGTGCCCCGAGCAAGATAATCAAGATTTGGTGGTGGGGAGAAGAACCCCAATTGCAGTAATAATCAGGGTTTGTTGATCAGAGGTTGACATAATCTGATTTTATTGCCCAAAGTTGGTGAGGCAAAGTTTTCAAATCAACTCGACACTACCAGAAGTACGTCCCTTACGTTTGGCTCCACTTCCTTTGGACCGTGTAAGACTCCTGAGAACAGCTTCGAAATGCGTCGAATGTTCTTGAATCACACAAGTCCTCGCGACTACTGGTAAGGAGAATGGTAGAATGATAATGGCAAATATTGGAAAACCATACTGTGTCAACCCATGTAAACCCCAAAACAATGAACCATGCCCAATTCTACCAGAGATGAGTGGTTGATCAGTAATAAGNGAAAGGTGTTGCTGTTCTCCTTGAGCTGGGCTTGCTTCGGAGGTGACTTGTTTTTTCCCAATGGAGAATCCACCACCTAGGAAATCTATACTCTCGTTGGAGATTTGAATGCATTTGACTTTGACATATCTTTTGGATTCTTAGGAGGGGTTTTTGCGCCAATCCAAGTTGATGTCCCCAAGTTTTCTTAGGTGAAGAACCCATTGACCCCGGCCGCGGCGCCACTGACGCCATCTGCCATCATTCCATCGGCGCCACGACGAAGAAGCAGATCAAGGCAACCACAGGACGCCAATGGCCCCGAAAATCACCGGTTGCTGGTCATTCAAATGAGGGTTCACATCCTGAAAATCATGGTTAACCCGCTGAGTTGATCTCTGAAATTGCAATGTTGGAGAATTTGTGGAACATCCGAGGCTGAACCAGTACCACGGAAATTTGATGGTTGAAACATGTTGAAACCATCATTTTTTGCATGGAAATAGTTATTGGGTTAAGGTCTGGAAAGGCGGCAGACTCAACATCCCCATGGAATAGAACCTCCTGAACAACAGGAGAATCATCCACAAGAAACAGCTATAAATATTGAAGCTGTGGGATAGGTAAACTAACATAACTATGGAAAATCACAATTTTTAATGGGAAAATCCACTATAAATGGCCATTTTCAATAGCTATGTTAGTTTACCAGAGGGTAATGGAAGCTGTCTTCATTCCCTCTTCATGTCCCCCAAGCTGAGAACCAGGACTCCACACCGACCTCACTGCCGGCAACACCAAGCACGATCCCAAATCCACGCGCACACAGCAGATCCCCGCACCCAGCTCAGGTGTCTTGGCGTAAAACACTGGGTAATCCCAAGAAATCGATGGGTTATTTGAAATGGATGGCTTAATTCAAAAGAATTGCCACTTCGAAGTTTCTGGAGGGTGAAATGCTGCATCAATGTGGTGGATCCATTGGTGCCCCAATCTTGAAAAAAAATAAAACATATTTTTTATTCATAACCAAGTGACTCCACCTTTTCTTCCCTTTGTGCAAACCAACCTGGTTTATGACGTTTTGCAGAGTCAGTCTACTTAAATTCGGATTTCTGATGATATTGGACAACGTTACAGTTCCAGGATGTGTTGATGATGTCTGAGACTGAGAAGTGCATGCAAGTTTTTTGTCCCTGACTTTGTTCTTTGTTCCACATTTGTCGTGGGCTGTAAGATTCCGAAGAAGTTGTCAAGTTGTAAATGTCATGAGTCCCAATGCAGAGTCTGGATCTGTGAATCCTCACTCCTACCGTAGTAAGCCACTGGTAATCTACACCAACACTTCTTTTAAGCAGAAGAACAAACAAATGCTTCTGATTGAAATCTTGCCATTCACAGTTGACACCACACCTTATCATCATGTGAGCATGCACTCAGGATATACATGCTTTGGTTGTTTGAATATTTTAATTGGGTGGTACCATTTCAGTGGTAGAATTTCACTGTCAGGAGGGGTAATCCCCAAATTTTCATAAATGTTCATCAAGCAGGGTTTACATGGCGATGGGTCAAAACCTATCATTACATATCATTTCCATATTATTTGGGGGAATAAACATGAATAAACATCCATTAGATTCCATTAGCTATTTTAGGATACCATCCGGGTTGCAGGGTTTTGGCTCATAGCCATAATGATCCAGGGTTGACATTCTGGAGCATGTCATACCATGTCATACCATTCATCATATGAGTCATGAATATTAACCCATATTATGAATGGAAATCATGAATGGTTGACACTAGCCCATATCAAATAAAAATATGTCATTATGTCATTCCTGTTCATGAAATTTGCCCAAGTTGAACTTCTCAAGTTAGGTAAAAGTTGGTGGAACCATCCCATGATGACCTCGTTCCATGGCAGTTGGCATCTCAGGAGATCACCCCGACCTCAATGCCCACAACACCCAATGTGGCACAGTCGAATCCACGTGCACGCAGCAGATCGCGGCAGACCGGAAGGGTGTCTTGGGAGTAATCCCATCCCCCCAATGGTGGTTTAACCATGTAAAATGATGAAAAAATGGTGGTGTAAGATGCTCTAAGCATCATGAAATTGGTGCGTAGATATAGCCAATATAGTATTGGATACCCCGCTATGGGCTCCAAAAACTGATATATCATTGTATGTCTATAATGTATATATATAATTATATATATATGATTATATATATATGATTATATATATATATGATTATAAATATATATATATATATATGTGTGTACACATTCACTTTGTAACCAAAGTTTCGTTCGGTGGGTATTTGATATCACGGGGAAGGGATTAGATCCACTTGCGTACTGAGTTGGTTCCGCAAAGCTACTGGTAGATTGGATTGGGATAGAATGATCGAACAAGAAAAGCTGGGAATTAACCAGCCAAATGGGGGAGTTAACCATCAAGAATGGATGTATAGCCATGGGTTCGTCTCAAAACATGGTATAGCCGAGAGGACAATTTTTTACAGGGTAAAATGGTGATAAATCATAAGGGGTGCCAAATTCTTAGATGATTGTTGCAAAGAATGTCACTGCCATTCAATCCCATCAGTTTTAAAGACCAATGAATGTGTGTATACCCAAATGCTACATATATGTGTGTACGTGGAATGCAAGCCATAGTGAGAATTGAATGCAAAGACCAGATGCACCCCTCATCTTGGAAACCAGAAAGCAAATGACCCCATGGCCACACCCCATGTTTTCGAACCTGACCTGGTGATGGTTAGTTAAGGGACGTGCCCATTTGTATCCATCCATCCATATTATGATGGAAGATCTCTCTGGGTATGGATCACGTTGGTTGACCGCCAACAACGGAGGGTTGAATCCAAAAAAAGTCCAATCTGTCTTCTCCATTTGGTACCTCATGTTCCAACCCATTTTGCTGCCTTCGCCAGCTGTTTGATGTTGCCAAGACAAAGTCCAAAGCCGCTCAGGACGCCACGCCATTCACGCCACCCACAGCCCCCCCACCATCACCACCAATGGCTCCGGCGCCAAATCCGGGGGCACGAAGCAAATCTGAGCCGCCGCGTGAAGCTACTTGGCTCTTCGGGATTCGATCGACTATTTATAGTGGATTTTCCATTTTCCCATCAAAAAATGCGATTTTCCATAGGTATGTTAGTTTACCAGAGGGTAGATCATGATGCAGCCGCATCGGAGCTTTGTTGTACTCTGGCATTTCCGTGTGTTTGGGTCTGGGTCTGAAGCTACCATTTGCATACGTGACACGTTCACGTCCCCAGTACAGCATTCTCAATGGACCAACCATTTTGTGGCGATCAATAACAAATCGCCCCTTGTTGTGATTCTTCCTGAATTTCTTCTCCGTTTCAAATCCCAAACCTTTTGATTTTAAGTCGGTTTGAATCCCTACAAGTAGTTTCTCGGATGTTCTTGGTTTTGATCTCCCAAGTTCTCATTTTCAATGATCTTCCCATGTTGTCCCCATTATTTTCCCATTATTTTCCCATTATTTTCCCGTTTTCCCATGATTTTCCCATCTGTTCCTCCATTTTTGAAGCCAACTCCCAGGGGACCCTTCCGTGCCAAGGCGGAGGTCCCATCACCTGGCGGCGTCTCGGTGGCCAGCCGCACCAGTCGCGTGTCCTTGGGCGAAGCCGCGGGGCTGGCGAACGAGGCGGCGAACCTGGGGCCTCTTGGCGGTGATTGATGGATTTCTACAGCAAAACTAAGGGTTTTACCTGGTGATAGAATCAAAACTGGTGGATTTTAGATGAGAAATGAGGATTTAGACATGATTTATATAACCATCAAAGATTGGGATTTAACCACGAAAAATTGAGAGTTATCACCAAAATAGGAATGTAGCCATTAAAAATGAGATTTAGCCACGGAAGATTGTGATTTTGGGGGATAGTAATGATGATTTTGTTAAATTGTGATTTATTGGCGTTTACCATCAAAGATAGGGTCTTTTGTAGATAGAATTGCTGTTTTACCGGTAATTTTACAGTTTGCTACACAATTATATCAGTTATATAGTTCGATGATTTACCTATAAAACATGGTGATTTCATATGGCTGTGTTCAATTACCAGAGGGTATGCATCAAAACCAGGAATGATAGATTGTTCAAACAGGGGTAAAAGAAGACATTCATGGAACATCTCCCATTTTTTGGAAACTTTAGTAGAGGTATACCAATATATACCAATATACAATGATGTACCGATGGTAATATAGTAAGGACTTGCTTGGGATAGTCGTGGGATATACAATGGGGACTGACAAGTTTGGATTCAAAGGTAATTCAATAGTTAGCAACAGAACAACAATATACGGTGTATATGGTGTAAGGGTCTTTGTAAATTGTTAGTATACCCCAAATGGAAATATTTACATGGAGAACAGGAGGCTTGAATCCAGGATTGAATGGGGTAGCCTAGTTTCAGACAAACCGATGCATAGACATTGCTTAAAAGACTGTTTGTCTGATGCATTTCTTCCAGACTGCACGGTTTTTTGAGGGCTTTGTCAACACATTGTCTGAGGATCATGGGCCCAGATAGGTTGAGGCGCAGTGGAACAGGGGAGGTCAGCCATGTGTTCCAAGTTGCATAAACTAACGTGATCCCGTTGGGCAGGATCACAACCACTGCCATGCGGACTCATTCGGCAAGCCATTATCCCTCCAGTTCCGTAGTTATTTAGGATGGTTTGTAGTTTTGAGCTTGTCGCATTAGATCGCATTACCGGGTTTCACGAGAATTTCTGGATCAATGTCGACTTGATGATGGGTCAATTTGGATATGGGTTAAAATTTATGGAGTGTGAACATCCTACCTATACCACCTTCCTACACCGAAAAGAACCATTCCGGAATGAGATGAATTATAAAAACATGGCAGGAAGGCCCCTTCTTTTTTTGTGAGCCCGTGACATTTTTGGTGGTTGGTTTTCCATTGTTTTCCCATATTTTTCCACCAGGGCGGTGGGGCGAATCACGCCAATCGAGCCAGGCAGATGTGCAGCGATCAGGGTCTGCCTCGGGAGGGGCTTCGCACTGAGCTGATTTCGCGGTTGCTGATCCATCGTGACTCGGCGTTGTTGGAGGTCAGCTGCAGATAGGTTTGTCAAGGGGAGACCACCAAATACTATAGAAAGCAACCCCAAAATAGGTAATAAACAAATTGGAAACTTGGAAATATGAGATAAGTATGATTTGTATCATCCTGGAATCATGTTTCTATCATCTTGGGGGACACAGTAATGTGGTATAAGTACTGATGGCGTTGGGCCGATTTGGGGTTACGACTGCATGTTTGCGCGAGGTGAAAAACTGTTCAGATCATTTTTTATGGGACAAATTATTTGATAAAGTATGGGATTTGGGGTTATTTCACTATTTTCAGAGAAAACAATTGGCACAGTGACAGGGGATATTGCTGCCATGACATAGCAGTTGCCCCTGTTACCCCATTGCAAAAGTTCACCCCTGGCCCCAAAACCGCCATAGTTCATTGGGATTTCAAGCGGATTGATGACTAGCAGTCATACAATAGCATTTATGCCCACATGAACATACTTGGTTGATTGCTTGGTCTCTGGGTTAGAAGGGTATCGGAAGGCAATGTGTTGAATGTTTTAGTATGTTTTAGTTAATGTGTCTTATGCTTTTTTTGGGCGACCATCTGGCCTTTGAGATGAAAAAAATGAATCTGTCCTATAGTTTGGCCAAAATCTCTGGCAGTGCGCATCAGCCGAGGCCTTACCAGCGCGCCCCGCACGGTGAACGAGTTCTCGCCCCTGTCACCCTCCTTCGCTCCCTTCAGTGGGCCCAACCGATCCGAGCTCCGCGCTGCGTGTCGGGGCGCCCAAGGGAGTCATCAAAATAGCTGGGAGTTATGGATGCTTCATCCCCCGAAATATATTTAAATATGGTATTTCACTATACTTCAATAATGTTCAATGTATCAGGTAATGTATCTTGTACAGATTTCAAGCCACCACCTTAAATGGTGAAGGATGGTTGCCCCAAGATTCAGGGGTGACCATTATATTTGTCCCCTTTTTTTGGGAGATCCGGAAGTGTCGGGAGGCAGAATTTTGGAGATGACATGTAATCATGTCGGTGGCTGGCAAGTGTCCTTCGAATCAATAGTCCTGACATGTCATGACTTGAGGTATGTTTAACAGCGCATGCATTTCACAATCTGGGGTTTGAACATACAGTGCAACTATTTTGCCAAGATGTTTGAACAAGGCATCCTTCACATGCTTGAACTCCAATCTGCTGAACTAATGGGAAGACCATTCCTGTTGGAAGTGATCGAGTTTTGGGGTGTAGTTGAAGGAGGAGGCACAATTTTGCAACATCCCCACATGTTTTGGTGAGGTCAAGTCTGGACGTTTCGGGTAGCTCCATTCAATGAATGAAGCTGATTGAGACCAGACTTGTAAAGTTTTGGAATGGTGCGCTTCTAACCAGGAATTCCCCACTCCTAAATTCGACAACGGCTTTGTTGATGATGTCCATTCCAATTTCAAGAATACAAAAAAATGTTAGTGATATCCTCATGTTTGTTGTTTGCTTCACAATCTAATAGTAAGTCGTGTGCATTCATTTAAGCATCCCTTTGCCTCCCGCATGTGCTGAAGCTGTGCAGCAGGTGTACAACGTGGGCTGTCGGACATTGGATCAAGTGTCTCGGCAGTAAGTCTACAACTAGGCTACCTAGTGTTGTCATGGGTTATTTGTGTATATATAATATATAAACATGTATATATGTATATATATACACATATCATGCAATATTACAATAATGTTGTAAAGATGTTATAATTAAGTATACATATACGCATGTATAATTATGTTGTATGTTATATAATACTGGGGTCCTTATTATTTATGATTGATTATACGACCTTCATTATATAACACTGCGGCCTCCTTTTTCAGGTCCCTGTTCCGTAGTGTTTTCCCCGCAGGCTACGACTTGCTACAGCGGCTACAGGAGAGCCGCAACAGTCCCAAGGGTGCAGTGCCTGGTCTGAAGATGGTGCTTTTGGTGTGGCAAGTGATTGACATCTCGGGATTTTTGCCAGCCAAAATTGGGGGATTTCACCGTCCCACAATGGGGATTCTCTAGATTTTTGCCATCAAGAATGAGGATTGACCTATCAATGTTGGGATGGAATCTGGTTTACTGCAACAATCAAACATGTGTATTTAACATGAATTTAGACATTGAGTTCTTTTGCTACTGGTTTGTGCGTTTTTGGGTTCCATGTTAGACTTAGTGGTTGTAACTTCCTTGAAATACCCACCTCAGAAACCTTGGTTTAGTAGGAAATCGGTTAATTTTGGGGGCCCGTGTGGGAGAATTTGCTATTATATTGGCAAAGGACCAGTGGCACATGATTGAAATGTTGGGAAAAGTACCAGTCATGCTTTCGACGGTCTTGGATACATATACTGTACATTGGGACGTATGGCATGTTGGGATTGGATGACATATCCTGGAGGATTTTGCAACCTTGGAATGACATTGAAAACACCGGCGCAACCAAAAGATGTACTGTAGGTTGCATAGGATCCGGGTCATTTGCCCCGTCCTCAACTGGGTGGCCTCATCATCCAAATATGGGACTTTCCTGCAATCTTCGCAGAAACTCATTCTGGGAGATAGGCGACATAGTTTCTTTGCCAAATCAAATAGTAAACGAGACGGAGCTCACCTTTAAAACATCCCAGCGAAAATATGGGCATCCTAGGAGCTTTGTTAAAATTGAAACCAGCTAGGAATGTTTTTTTTCTTCAGCAAAACTTGGGAAAACTCTTGGGAAAAGAACCGAGGATTCCACGGCAGCCCTGAAGGCACGGAGCGGATTGGCGGCGGCCAGGAGCGGCGGAGCTACCGTCTGCTGAATCCTTGGGGATTCTGATGTATAATATATATATATATATATACATAATTATCATTATACATAATTACCATTATACATAATTAATCATAATCGTATAAATCATATATGATTATATATACAAATATATTCATAATTACATTTGTAATTATGTATATATATATATTATCCACAGAATTGATTGGTGAAATATGTTGACATGAAATGGCATTTTACATTTATGATTCATGTTTATGAAAAAATCAATGGACAAACAAAATGATGAAATGCAATTTACAGTTGGACCATTTCTCCATGCTCTTCATTTCATTTGGGATCATCGGATTATTATTGCTGGTTGCCAAACAGATTAGGATGGTCATTTTGGATTTGCTTCCATTGCATGTGTCATCAATCCACATACTTCCATTTCATGCTGGTATGGGTTTGTCCAAAAAATAAGCTATCCATAGCTATCCTACTGGTAAGATCGAATGGTTTACCAGGTTTGTCAATCATAATCTTCCCTATTAAAATTGCGTAAAATTGCATATATGTTTGTATACATGTACTATGCAATTGGGATAGACCGTCGACCATTTTTCAGTACACACCCAAATTATTCGTTTGTTCTTCTTCTTCTTCTTCTTCTTCTTCATCATCATCATCATCATCATCATTGTCATCATCACCATCCACAAAGCTAACAATCATTCCTCATTTGAGCAACGCTTTGGTTTGAGTATGCACAGTAGTCCGGTGGAAGCACTCCTGTTTCAACCCCAGAACCAGGGTCAAAAACGAGGTAGGGCCGCGAAAAAGCTTGAAAGCGTAGAAAAGATTTGAAAAACGAGGAGCTGGTTTGGAAAACGAGGTGAGCGATAAAACGACATTGTTGAATGGAAAGCGAGGTGGGGGGCAATTGCCTTTGCAGCAACCCCAAACGTCTCCAGCACTAATCCATACATTAGCAATCCCCAGTGTGGTCCATATCTTGGATCTGATGGAACGAAAAGCGGATATGAATCCCCGCCATCCATCCTGTCGTTTTATTTGTTTGAAATTCCCCAAGATATGACCTACCTTCCAATAACTTTAGATACGAAAGATCCATGGTTTCCTTAGGAGATGATCGAAAAAGATGGTGGATCTTCCGCAGGTATTTCTAGTTGCTTGACGATATACATGAGGAATTATATATATATATGATATGCATGTTTATTTGTCTGTCAGAAACTGGATTTCCATGCCAGCCATGTTTGATTACCACGAGCAGCAACTTGTACCATGCATTTGAATGAAATCATGAATTGCGACCTCACAATGATCACGGAATTGCATCAGGTTTGGGATCGATTGTGAGTTATCAGGACTTACTCTCTTGGAGTGATTTGCAACAAAAAATCACGAACGGTTAAGGATAGAGGTAGAACGAAGTGAACTGTGGAAGTATAGTCAAATTGAAATGGGGAAATGGATGGAAATGATCTATGATATATCATCAGATGACCAGCAGTGCTGGTTTGCAATTGATTGAGAGCTGGGTTTTGTTTTTTTTTCGCCTGGACAAGCGCAGGAAAGTGACTTTTGAAGGCACCATGGGGAAGGGCTGGAGATAGGCAGATCGGTATATGCACTACTGGGGGGTATATCCACTGATTAGTAAGTGGGTGGAACCAGCAAGAGGTAATTTTGTGCCAACAATGTGATGGTAGTCAACAGACAAGTAACAACAACTGGGGAATAGCATGCAATCAGTCAATCAGTTGGTTATAAGTTGTAGCAATAATGGGCAGCAATAATTTTACGAGCAACGAGAATGGGGCCGTGGCCAACAGCACTTGGGGTATGGCCAATAAAAGTTAGGAATACGAATCACGGTGGGGATTGAATATGATATGATCAATGGTAATGATACTGGATATTTGTGATTAGGATGTTTACCCTTCAGCAATGCTATGGAAAATGAGTAAACATTGCCTATTTATAGATGATCATAGATGATTTACCTATCAAACATGGTGATGTTCCATAGATTTACCTATGAAAAAGGGAGAAAAATGCTGATTTTTTCATAGATTTACCATGATTTACCCTGATGAGACATGGAGAAGCATGCTGAATTTCCATAGATTTACCAGGGTTCACCTATAAAAAACATGTGATTTTCCATCGCAAAGTGTGACTTTACCAAGGCAAGTTGCACCCCAACAGCCAGGCACGGCCACTGCGGAGTCTACGGAGACGCCAAGGAAGCGCTTGAGGTGCAAGAGCCCCGCGAGTGCGCTCTATGACAGGCGGCATTGATGCAGATTGATGGGAAGTTTGATTCAATGATATGGTGATTTTATGGGAATTGGTGGTGATTTAATGGTGATTCAATGGTGATTCAATGGGATTTTACGGTGATTTTATGGGAATCGGTGGTGATTTAATGGTGATTTAATGGTGATTTAATGGTGATTCAATGGGATTTTACGGTGATTCAATGGGATTTTATGGTGATTTAATTGATTTTAATTGGGATCTGATTGTGATTGATGGATATTGATGGAGATTTTATTGTCATTAGTGCGGATTTCACCTACAAAAGACGGGTGAAAACCAACCAGGTCCGATTTTTTCCTCACAAAAATTGAGAAAAACTGGGCGTATTAGCAACAAATGTGGGGATATGCGTTTGTCTCCAACCGGGGATAGACACATAAATTGATATTTCAGGATGGAACATGATGATAGGCCACAGGATTTTGAGGAACCACATTTTCAGACAACTCAATATAACCAGAAAACTCATGTTTGAAGATGTTTAAAGCAACAAACATGGGATTACCATATATATATATAGCCATGTTTGCATGCGTTGACTGTGTACATGGGACAAACCCATATCGGGGACGTGCTGACTGGGGTGGTTAGCTCACGGAGATGCACGTCCACAAATTTCTTCAAAGGCTTGGTAAATGGGAGCTAAACACTCCAAAAATGGGCTGGAACTCCGAAAGAACTTGGGATTGGACGGTTAATTTCTGATTGGATTCCTGGCCGAATCAGAGGTTTGCTTTGGGTTGAACCAATGGTGGAGGGCGGCACAATGTCAAGAAATCTTTCAAGGTTGGAATATCATCTGCAAGACAAGTCATACAGTAGATTTTCAAGCATTGCCATGTTTCGGGATGTTTATTACCAAATGATCATGGATTGGTCCCATTTCCCCTGAACAACAAACACTCCCTAGAAGCCCTGCTTTAGCATTGAGTTTATTCATTTTGGCTTCCCATCTATACATTTCTTTTGGCTAACATATCTGCAGTTGATCCAACCACTCACCGTTGTGCAGGTATGAGTTCTTGCGCTGCTGTTGCCATCTGGTCCAAATAGTGGGCCCACTTGTGCAGCCAATTGAT
>BGPT01001751.1:21600-34354 GCA_003297045.1 Symbiodinium sp. clade C Y103 | reverse complement strand
TGTGCAATTACATCAACTGATTTGGAGTTTGAGGGATTCGATACAATCGAAACATCTTGGAACATTGGGCGGTACCATTGCATTGCAAGCTACCTGCATCCCAATATAGCTATCCCAGCTATAAGCGGTGAATGAGTAACAGTAAGTGTGCGATGTGTATATCCGGGCTTCATTCTCCTCAACTCATGTGATATCCTCATTTTTCATACTTAACCTTCTTGTTTCATGGCTTAAACCCATGAACTCCGCCATTTTTATGGCTTAAAATCGTCTCAAATCCTTTCAATCCCCAATTTTCATGGTTTAAATCCTAGTAAATCACCAGTACATTTCCCTTTTTTATGGGTATTTCCCCCATTTTTACAACCTAAGTATGGTGAAATAACTTGGATCCCCCATCCTCATGTTCCCATCGGCCAGGCCTCCAGAGTCTACACCGGTCACGACACCTCCCAAGCGGCTGCGCTGCAAGAGCCCTGCCTCGGCCAGACCTGATCTCAACCAGGGGCTCTCTGCAGTGACTTGACTTTTTTGAGTATCAATGATGTATAAACGGTGTGTATGTTGTATATCAGTATGTTATATGTATATATATATACATACAGGTATGTACATTATATGTAAATACTTGAAACCCCCCAAAAGCTAGAAAAGTAATGTTTATAGCTAGTTTGGAATCGGATTTTGCCTTTCTGTCTCTTTTTTTGGGTGCGATATATATATATATATATGACATATACACATAGTTACATAATAGTTATTGTTGTCACATAACATTAGGGGGAGAGTTACCAGGCGGACTTTTTTGAATTGTAAGTCCACCCATTCGCTGTTAAAACTCGGGTTCAAACAAGTCCACAGTTTGTAAATGACAATTGGCTGGGGTGTACAAATGGTTGGTTATACTATGATCCATTATGGGGAAATATGGTATGAAATAGTTGGTTTATAGGAAGCAGCCGGAAACGGGGTATCACTGGTTTCTCACCAGCTGTTTGGAAAAGTAATATTCCGTCCGGATTCCGTCCCACAATTTGTCAAACTTTACGATCAACCAAAAAATGAGGCTGAAAACAGAATTAGAGGGAGAGAGAGAGAGACAACGATTATATTTAACCATAACAGTACATAGTATGACCAAGCAAACCGGGGTTTAAAGTTAAAAAAGCAAGGATATGATGGTTGATAATGTTGATGTGGCAGCCACGGGAATGGAAGGTTCACCAACATGAAAACCATCGTATCAAAAACCACGGAGGTTGTTCATCATTTTGTTGACATTCAAGCTGCATATGTATATATATAATTATACATATATATATATATATATATTTATACACATATATTGTGTATATACAAATAATATACAGACACATTTATTTGTATACTGTATGCTAATACCAACAGATATATATATATATATATATATGTATGTACATATTACCACAATTGGGGTGGGTCAAGACCTATTTTCATTACTATATATATATATATATTATATTTGTTATACCCATATTATATATATATATATAATTGTACACCTTTTTTGCCATGTTGGGGATGAACGCCATCAGAACGTCTCAGCTATGGCTGGGGGTTTCACCAGGTTTGTGGTGCGGCGGTGCAGTCGTTGCTGACGCTGCGGCCTGAGCAACTGGAAGCCGAATGCCGCGTGGCGCCAAGGATGGCCGACCTTTAAAGGGGGTAGTGACGTGGATATTTGGTATGGCCCTACCATTAAAGAGCCCTGGGTTGCTCTTAAACTCTCAGAAAAAAATCCAAAAACTTCTGGAAAATTCACAATCAATCTGAGAAAGGTCTGAAAAAAACAAACAAATCTCTAAAAATCCAATCCAAGAATAAAAAAAACAAAAAAAAAGTTCCAAGAAAAATACAGTACCTCCAAGAATTAAAAAAGGAGTAAAAAAAATACAAAAAACAAACAGTTCAAAAAAAACAAAAAAAACATCAAAAAACATCAACAAAAATAAAAAACAAAGAAATTTAAACAAAACAAAAAACATAAAAATAAAGAACAAAATAAAAAAGAAAAACAAAAAACAAAAGAATCTACAACAATTGAGAATGAAAGTGAATGATTTGGAACGAAAGGCAATTATTTGGAACAAAATTGAATGAAAAGGAATGTTCCGTGAGTGTCCCTATCATGAGTGTCCCCTTCCATAATAGAAGACTATAGAGTTGATGTGGTATAATATGGTATTCCTTACCTTAAGAAGATGGTGTACAACTACAACACCCACCATTTTACGTGGATAGACTGGGGATAGAATGTGGATGTATGCGACCTACAATGTTATACATGGATATGGAACATATGTGTTTTTTTTTTGGAGATTATGTCCAAATGGGGTCAGGTCAGTGACATCTAACATTTGCCTTGATCTGAATCAGGTGAGTGCATTGCAAAACTGAAGCACTCAAATCCATCAAACTGATCCCTAACAACAGCAGGGTTGGGCAACATCTAGCAAAATAAACAAGGGTATTCAATCGTCATGCAAAAGTGGCCATTTCTATTCGCAAGCCGATCCTTTGGAGGTGCCAAAATTTTGAGCCCCTACTGGTTGGTCTGAAAATAGGGAACTCGTACCCCGAAGATTTGATGATTTTATCATCATTTCTACAATTACAACCGTATTATTGAGGCATCCCATATTATACACAGCCATGTACACCATAGACTGTATATAGAAAGCCACATGTAAAGCAATGTTGGCTGTTCGTTGGTTCGCAAGGTGCCACGGGCCAAGGAGGTTCTGACCATGACGTCGTTGATGCAGTCGATTTCATCACCTGAGGTCAACGACAGGGATTGAGCCCACGCAGGTCGCCACATGCAATGGCTGCTTGGCTGTTGGTAGTTTCAATGATCGATGGTCAGGATTGGGGTAACTATCCCTAAATGGCCGGTTGATGACATATGGTATTTTCTGTTTGTCCTGAAAAAAACGTCTATATTCAGTGGCTTCACCAACATTCATGGGTATCATTTTGTAGAGTCACAACCAATGGGGAAATAACCACTCCATAAACTTAGATTGTTGGTTTCATTACGTAATGGTTCCTTTATCCTACCTGAGATGATGAGGAGAACTGCTGATTTTATCATACGGATGAGTTGCAACCGCCAGCGAGTCAGAACGATGTTCACTTGCCAACTCATTGGATACGTATAGATCACAGGAAGCATTGAACGTTCTTATTTGATTGGATGGCTAAGAAATGATACGTCTTGGAAAGCTTGTCAAACAATTATTTGAGACTCTTTGGATCCTAGAATCAATAGGAAAAAACAATGAAGACATGAAGGCCGTGTACCCATGGATGCATGCCATTTGAGTATGGCTCCAAATCTAAAGCCCCACAAGCTGTAGATGTCGGTAACTTTACTTTCTACTATTCCATGTTTGGGATACAAGTCGTGATCCATGCTTATTCGGTACCACTGTTTGCATCACTTTAGGGGTTCGATTCTTGAGGGCCAACTCCCCATTCCAATGTTGACCAATTGGATCAAAATCTCCAAACTTGTCTTATTGTAGAGCAGCTCTCCCAGTTTTGCTGGTTCAATCACCAGTTGCTTCTTGAAACAACTCCAGTTTGTGTTCTTGAAACAAAGCAACTCCCAATTTGTTTCAACCTCAAAACACCCGTGTTTCTGGATTCATTTCCCTTGTCTCTTGGTAGAATTCACCATGTTTGCTGGTCAAATCCCAACTAGAACTGCTATATCCCTTTGCTCACAGTTTCATTGTGCTTCATTCTTCCATTTTGCTCACTCATCAATTCTCCAGGTAACTTCATCGTTATTTTTTTCAGTTTGTCTTGACACAGATCCGTTTTCGTCCTGATGAATCGATCTCTCTCTCTCTCTCTCTATGTATATATAATATTATAATATATATATATATAGACACATATATAGATACATATATAGATACATATATAGATACCGTATTATATACTTATATACATACATATGATATCTAATCATCATTGTATATATATATATGTACAGTACCTATGGTAAATTCAGACCCCATTTTCCAAGGCAATTCTCCTGAGGCTTATCGCCTGGCCACCGCACGGCTGCAGAACCTGGGCTCGCCTTCGGCCTCGGTGGTGGACTCCGCAGCCACCACGGAGATCGTGTCGCCGGTGCGCCGGGGACCGGTGGGGATGGCCATGGAGGGGGAAGGTGGGGGATTTCACCCAGAAAAAGCAGGATTTCACTGGGAAAAAGGGGGATTTCAGGAGGTAAAACTGGTGAAAGTGGGGATTTCAGCAGGAAATTAACCGTCCAAGATGTGGAATTGAAGTCAAAAAACATGTGGATTTACCCCCAAATCTAATGGTTAAACATGCTTAAATGGTTAAGCCTCATTTTATCGATTCACATCGATTAACAAAATCATGGGCACCTATGTATACCTTATTTTGAATAGATTTATGTTCAGACTCACCCAAGATTCAAAAATGAGGTAAGACAGGTGAGTTGACTTACAAAAATTTTGAGTTCACTTGTTCACCTGGACAATTTTGGGATTTCAAGCAACAACAAATGGACTTTCCCATACACCAAGAAAAATGAGGAGTGAATGGCCACCAAACCAAATGTGGGAGAGGCAGCATGATAAGCGCGATCACGACTGGCAACAGAGCTAGGAATAAAGAACGGAAGAACAGACTATATAGAACCACCAAGACTTGGGAGTTCATCTCAAACAAATCTAGTGATTTAATGATTTAATAATCAAAACTATGAATATCAGCACCACCAAAGAACATATGTGGAATATGTTGCCGCAGATCCCCAGCAAAGATGGCAGCTGTCGCAGGGCTCCATCTTGAAGCGCGGCAAGTTCGGAAAGAGTCCACCCGCCAGGTAGGGCTACCAGGAAGTTGCTGGCAGAAGATGTGTCTGACACTGGGTGATTTACATTGATTTACCAGTGATATTCCATTTTGATATATTTCAATAGTGAATATGAACGGGAAAATGACGATTAACCAGTGGATTCGGACTGGGGTACAGGATTTTCAGACGAATTCGAATGATCACTAACCCTACTAGTTGAATACAACCAGACCAATCACTGGGATATCAGATCATCCCATATTACTGACGATTTGCTAGTTGTATGTATGTTGGTCAGGATGTGTCAAGGTTTATTTATAAGGGAGCACTCCCTCAGTGATTGGGCTTCACATGCTTCTTGATGTCTGGGACGGGCTGAAGGGCTTCGCAAGTCATCTCAACAGTTTTCAAAAGTTCATGCAACGTTCTTTGTTGCAAGCCTGGAAGAGCCTTATAACTTAAATATACAGTTAAGATAATTTACGCAAGCCTAACGAATCAAACATTGCAATGGGGAAAAATCTGACAGGAACTTCATCTATAGTTTTTAACGAACATTATATATTGGTGTTATTCCCGCTGCGGGTGTCAGTTGATAGACTGATAGACCTGAACGATTTCATCGCGCTTCAGTGCGTCCGTGAACGATTGGTACATATTGGATATTGATCTTGGCAATATTAGTGCTTCATTTTAGGCCGCCACCAGCAAGTCCCGGGCACAGGCCCCGAAGTGGTTCAAAACCGCCGACGCCGACAAGTGCTCGTGGAGCCTCCCAGCGCCGCAGCGCTACGCCCAATCCGCGCCAGTCTCCCCGCAGCAGCACTCCGAATCCACGTNAAACCGCCGACGCCGACAAGTGCTCGTGGAGCCTCCCAGCGCCGCAGCGCTACGCCCAATCCGCGCCAGTCTCCCCGCAGCAGCACTCCGAATCCACGTGGAGCAGGGCAATCTCAATCCAGGACTGTCAAGTCACCAGCCACTCAGAAGCATTTTGCAATAGTTCATAGCTGCTTCCTGAAGCTGTTGACTGTGCCATCGCTTTTATATGCTTTTATGATTTTTTATGATTGTGTTCTTTGTGAATGTAGAGCTCCAAGCAGAAACTGGTCTTTGCGATTCTTTGCGTGTATTTGCAAGTTTCTGCCCTTGTCTTGATCATTTTTGCTGGTTCTTCTTCGTTCTCCTGTCATCAACAAGAGCATGAACATCAGCCAGCCTCATCATTTCAATTCATGTCATGTCATTGCAGCACCATACCATTNTGCTGGTTCTTCTTCGTTCTCCTGTCATCAACAAGAGCATGAACATCAGCCAGCCTCATCATTTCAATTCATGTCATGTCATTGCAGCACCATACCATTCCCTCCAGGGAAATAGAGCACCCCTTGATCCATTTACCAACTTAAGGGCTCCGGCAAGCGGGCCACATCCGAACCCAAGACGCCTCCCAGGCGGGAGAGAGGATGTAGGGACTTTTGATGCTAGAAAGGACCAAGTGTGTGGTATTAAACTGTACAGGTACTGACAGGCGCTCCAGCATCCATCCATCAGAACGCCACATTTGAGTCAATCTGATGATATCTGATGTGATATGGGCATGGACCAAAATCAACAGAGACGATTCTATTCATTCGTGTTTGCTCACGGATGAGACATGCAATGGGTTATGTACCGTACTACCAACAACTAAAAACCAACAAACTGAGCTATAGTGGCATGACATAGGGATGCAATCACCCATCGCGCATCAACTTGTTTTTGACAAACACCAAGCGATCTTGTTTCTTGTTTTCTGAGGCTAATGCAGTGTGTAAAGTGTGTAGCAACCCCTCAAGACTCCATCAATCAGCCAACGTGATCATCTGTGGATATGTGATGATATGTGGTGCTCCTTAATTTGCACAGACTGACGGTGACTTAGAACTCAGGCCTGAATCTCACGCAGATTGAAATCACGCTGGTCATTTTGTGGATTTTGTTTGTTGCTGGCAATCTAAGATTGACATATAATGACTTTATAATGACATATATTCAACCCTGAAACATCCATTGCATCTTCCTAGAGAGCTCTTTGCAACATCATGCATCTTTGCCGACTAGCAAGAGGCAGCAACTATTGAGTGGTTGTTTGGAGTGCTAGGGGAAATACATTGGTTCAATGTCTAATGCTGTCACCCGCCATCTCGCTGACTTAGCTTCTCAGTGGATCTCCCATTGTATCAGTGTATAATCCCTCCATTTCCCTCTGAGTTCAAATATGTTTTTCCCCGGTGCCCATGGGTCACCAGCAGAGTGTTCCTGGCACAGGACCCGAAGTGGCTCGAAACCGCCCACGCCGACGAGTGCCCGCGGAGCCTCTCAGCGCCGCAGTGCTACACCGAATCCGCGCCAGACACCTCGCAGCCAGACACCTCGCAGCCGCACCCCGAATACCCGTGGAAAGTCACCAGCCACGTGGCAGCAGTTCCAATCAGCTTCTTAGTTTGGCGAAAAGAAACGACACAACGAAGTAGCCGACTGGCTGATTCACTACTGGTAGCTGACTAAGCAACCAACTGATCGACTAATTTCCCAACTACGCAGGTACATCGTACATGATTTTCATTGATTTCAATGAGGTCCATGTAAGAGAAGGAAGATAGGAAGTATAGTAATAAGCATCATATGAACATGCATGGATCCTGCTCAGTAACCTGTATTGCTGTTTGAATACTCATTCAGGATACTCATATTGTTGAAGCTACAGCTTATATCAGCTTCTGTATCTGGTTTATTCGGTCATTGTTTTCCGTCTGTACGCTTATGATTATTGGTGCATATTGGTGCTGCATATACCATGATTGACTGTGATTTCGACACGTTTCTTGGGTATTGAAATTGAACAAACCTATTGACCACTTTACAATATTCAGATTTGTGTGGATAAATAAGACAGTACTAGTATTTCATAGTATTTCAGTTTCATTTCCTGCAAACCTATCCGGGGGTTCTATCAGGTCTATCATGTGTATCATTGGATTGTCCGACTTGACTGGTTAACATCTATTGCCTTTGCTTGGTTGCATGTGCATTCACATTGCTATATGGCTATATATAATGCTGTATATATATATATATATGCACCTCTTTACATATCTCTCTCTATATAGTATATATATATATATCATTACATATCATATACACATGATAGTTCGTGCAGAGTGCAGAGCTACGTTTATATCACAATTCACATTTTACATAGACAAACACTTTTGTGGGTGGGTGGTGGTTACCTGGTTTCCCGTTGGTCATCAAACCTGCTTTGATCGGTTGCTAACCCCTTGGCTTGCCTCTTCCAAATTGTCCATAAAACAATATCACCATCATAGCACAACAATTTCATACGCACTGAATTCCCCTTTATGATCCTTTTTGTATTTATGTATAACATTTGATATTCATTGGCTCATCATGGTCGCTTGCCTCCTCCCCTAGTGATCCATCCATCCCATATAGCTTTCAAAGATGACTATTCAACTCATGAATCAACATTCAGATGTATTTAGCAATGCCAATCCCCATTGATCAATATGATCATATTCCAAAACAATAGTATATTATATTCCAAAACAATAGTATGTGTATATATTCTATACCTATTACATGTATTCTTACATGTTTGCTATTCGTATAGATAGATAGACACATATACAGACACATAGACAGACACATGATAGATAGATATCCACATATTGTATATAAATACATATTATGTATATGTATATATATGTAATATAATGTAATATAACAATATAATGTAATATAATATAATATAATGCAATATGATGTAATAAAATACAATTATATATATATTATATTATATAGAAATCCGCAGCTATAAACATGTGGATATTAGGCCACCTCCCTACTCTGCGGAGCCCCTGGTGTCGCCGCCGCTGCCGCCGCCTCGCCGCCCTCGACGCCGCAGCGGCGCAGCAAACCCAGAACCAACGTGCCAACAGGAGATGACCATAGGATTTGGTAGGGGTTTATCTTCAAATAGGGGATTTACCCATGGGGTGAGCCAACATAGATGTGGAAAACAACGGATTTCCCTACTAACATGATCTACAAATTTAGTGGGTTGTTTTAATAAGGATATGTTAGATAGAAATCAATGATATATGCAATATATATATATAATTCTACATATATATATATACCTTCCATAACCAAGAATCTGCTTTTGTTTATCCTAGAAATAGTTTTACACCAACAATCAATAGATATGCTATGGGGATGTAATCGAATCAAAGCAACAATCTGCTATGTGGGTTTGTCTCAAAATATGGTATACCGATATACCCGGAAATTAGCCTTCCGAATCAGGAAAATGATGATGAATGAGTGGATTTTTGGGGTATTTTCAGACAAACTGACAAACCAACAGAGTAAGCATTTAGTCACGAACATTGGGAGTGAACAAGCACCAAAGCGGGGATTTGGCCAAGAGAAAACGGAGTTAACAGAAATTGGGGATATTTCACCAAATCTGACATTCAATGATGGATTACATATAGCTCTTCACAGAGAATCTACAGGAATCCATAGCTTTTACCAGTCAAATGTACGACATATTGGACATTTTCTGTAGATTTTCAATCAGACCAAGGCAGCTGGAAGTACTACTGTATGGGGATACTATGGGATGTTGGGGTCAAAGAAAATCAGAAGGCGATGCAGATGGTTTCCTTTAGCGTTTTGAACCAAGTACGACCATCCCAAAACTAAAGCAGATATTCATGGTGGACATCTTGGGTGCCCCTGTTTTGGCCAATGCATGGATTTGTCACGGACATTGCCATGGACATTGCCAGCTTTGCGCCAGGTTATTATCAGCTCGGAGACTCTGAAACCGCGCAAAAACTTTGGTAGTTTAGTGACTTTAGTGGAGTAGCAGGGAACGCAACTTGCCTCTAACCGGTCCTAATTGCTACAAGGAAGTATTGGTTGTTATTGAGATTGCCCTAGGAATGGGGGCCTGATGAATTGTCCAAGAGACCATTGGCTCAAACGACTCATTGACCCTCAATGCGTCAACAAAAGAATGGTGAAAAAGCAAAAAAAACACAAACAAAAATGTGTGGAACATCATGAAACATCCACAGTACAACGATGGGTTTCATTCTGGGATGCTGAAGTGGCCATATCATATCCTATTGTTGTTTGTTCGTTCCATTTTGTCCCTGTTGATATCTGGGGTAGCAGATCCCCTCGGAGGAGACAAGGTGAGGCGCCAGTCCAGCGGAAAGGTGATCAATGAGAAGAATCTCAAGCTGCACCGGGCGGCCACCTTTGGTGGTCAAAAAGGGACCTCTACCAGGAAGAAAAGGAGGATTGATGAGGATTGTGTAGCATTTCAATTCACTTTAGAACTTGCTACAATTGAGGAGCAAGGGAACCAAACAGCAATGTGTATGTGAATGTCATCAGTCATTTCTCCCAGAAGTACCAGCAGGGAAGGTTTTTGAAGGTGAATTGCCCCGTTGTCGTTCGCTAATTTGGTAATTTCCAATGGTAAAAGCCAAAGATACGGCTTGTTACTGTGTGCTACCGGTACGGGTGTGATTGTAGATATGAAGGTTTCCTAAATGGGGAGTACCCCAAAATGGATGGGTTTAGAATGGAAAATCCATCTAGAAATGGATGATTTGGGGGTACTCCTATTTTAGGAAACCTCCATATATCCACCAATGGATGACTCTCCACGCTTTTTTGTGGCCACCAGATTCTTATCCTTGTGGTTTGATTCCCACATTTTGGTCCCTGCTGAGACTCCCCATGTTTGAGTTCCACATGGCTTTGAATAGGGGGAGACCTCATTTAACGGCCAATCATATCTGATATACACAATCAGAATGACAATATGATAATCATGATAGAGATATTACAAAATCAGAATATGGAACATGATGATTGACATTGATTCACCATCAATTCTGGTGGGTTTTCCCGCTATGTTTAAACGTTAACAAGACCGCATCCACTTGAACTGAGGCCGCGCACTCCGACGCCGCGCCGCTCCCCCCGCTCCCCCAGCACGATGACGCGGCGGGAGTTATGCCATGCGACCAAACGTGGTGGTGACTCTGGCATACTTTGGCTATGTGGGGAATGGATGATAGATACTGGTAACATCTGGTAACTATAGAATCAGTAATCATTACTGTAAGGATTTTTAGGGTACCCCGGCACCTATGACCTGGCTCTCTACGTGCAGGGGATGAAGGAGAGAGTCAGTGTGAGTCGGTGCAGGTTGAAAGTCCTGATGGACATCACACATGCAGTCTTGATGGCTTTCTGTTTGCTGTTTATGTGCTTTTCATTTACGGTGTTTGGCAATGATGCTCATGAGTCTTTTTGACTGTATGCAAAACGCCCCAGTTATGGCTTCATACCAAGTCTTTGCGGACCAACACCTCGTAGAAGGAAAATGTTCCGGCCTGTCCGCAAAGTTGGCAGGCGACGCATCCGTTCAATCCATAGACTTTCAAGGAAATTCAGATGACAAAATGCATATGCTCTGACATTGCTGAGAATTGAAACCATGTACTAATCGAAGAAGCCCATTTCAAATTGGGACTGCCCGTTTTCCATTATTGATATTGTTAAGACAACCAACATAGCCAGCATGGAATGGGATGGCTGAAATTTGGATAGTCCAGCAATCATTGTAGGATGATCGAATATTAAACTCCAAACTGTTCACAAATTTGACACCCGGAGAAACATTGAAAAACATGGAAAAACATGGAAAAACACTATTTCCACCATGTTTAGGAATGGGCAAAGGATGATGGCGGTTCGATTTGAGGCAATGAATTTGATCTGAGGAGGTCCATTTTTTGACCATTCCATGGCGGATTGGAGATGCCAAGCGGTGCCAAAAACAGATGGAACGATGAACCAATCGCAGAAACCGTGATTTTTTACAAACATCATGTGGGATGTCCCCAACACAAATTGAAGTGGGGAAATATAACAAATTGAACATTTTGCAAAGAAGAGTACGTAGAGATGTCAGCGAGAGAAGGGGGTAGCAACCAACACAAAATGTTGGTTTACCACGTTTCACTAACAAAAGTGAAGGTAAACAAACATAAGCAACCAACAAAACCGGGTCAAGAAAGTATGACTTGGTGTGTGTGTGTGTGTGTGTGTCAAAGAGCAGGCCTACAAACGCCAATTTGGTGGGATTCAGGTGTCAAAAACATCTCAAAAAATGTAAAGGTCCCATTCGTAGCACGTTAATTTAGGGCAGGCATGAAAGAAACAATTGTGTTGCAAAGTCGCGGCAAAGGGAACACATGTAAGAACTATGGAAACTGCATGGTGGTTCATCCGTTTCATTTCATTGCGCAAGTTGCTCCAACATGTCACCTGAAGAGATAGTGCAAAATACAATTCTCAAGCACAATCAAGCAGCAATCCTTAAGCAACAATCCTACAATATCCATCAACAATCCATCTATACAGTCTATCATGTCCATCAGTATCCTCACAAATCCTTACACATTTCCATCAATATCCTTACTGATGGGGATCCAGCCGCCATTCCTTGAGGTGTTCCCTGCAATTTTCCTGGATCCAAACGGCCAACAGGAGCCCGGTCTGGCCATTGACAAAGACGTTGTGGGATTTGACCACTGATTGTTTGGGGTGGAACACCGAAAAGAGAATATGGGATTTTGGGAACAATACTGACATACATATATATATATATATACTACCAGGGCCCATATTCACGAGGCTAGGATGCTTTCATGTTGAAGGCGCCAAAAGTGGGGCCTGGTTTGCCAGCAACCTGCACAGCTACAGGACCACTCTTGC
>BGPT01001751.1:9293-21034 GCA_003297045.1 Symbiodinium sp. clade C Y103 | reverse complement strand
TGTCAGCGCGTTGACCAGCATTTGCGCAGGTTGTGATGTCACCACGCTTCTGGCTGTTCCTCAGTCTTGGGTCCTGCAATGAATTCGATCATGCATGCCAAGATGCAGGGATGCAACACTCAGAAGGAGCCAAAAATTATGCGAAAGGTATGGCTCTTTGATTGCAAGGAAAAGCTTCGCGACAGGCACAGGCAAGGCTCTTCATGTGCACAAGGCAGAAGGCGCAACNGATTGCAAGGAAAAGCTTCGCGACAGGCACAGGCAAGGCTCTTCATGTGCACAAGGCAGAAGGCGCAACCGCAGAAGAAGAAACCTCAGGTCCGACAACGCACGCGCAAGTGCCCACAGGTTTGCCTCACCATGCGGTTGCTAGCAATTCACCGACGAATGGGCGCCAGGCGGCTCTAAGGTGTTGGCTGAAAGGGCACCTACGGCGTCGCTTCGCCCAGTGGTGAAAATGAGGGAAAATCAGGCCTGGAAACTGGGGCCGCCACGCGGTCCCAAAATGCTGCATGCTTTGCCTAGAAAAGGGGGTCGTGTTCCAGCCCCGTTTTTGGTGCCAGTTCTCCAGCTCAGATTTGCCTTGGGCCCGCTTTGAACCGCCAGGGGAATGGCGCGATAGGAAATGGGGCCACGGTCATGCGTCAAATCATGGGGCTGCATCTGCAATAATGGCAAGCCGCGTGTGTGGGTGCAGTTGCAGCTATCGGCCGGGAAGATGCGGATGGTGTCGCTGGCACTGGAGCAGGCAGCAATCAGCTGTATATCTTGGAAGGCCCATCAACACAACAACAGAAGGCTGACACTCATGCAAGCTACGGGCAGGGCGGCAAGGAATCAAGCCAGATGACTCAGCGCCAACATCGTGCCAGCATGGGAGGGCATGTCCGGATGGCACAGTGTTNCTCATGCAAGCTACGGGCAGGGCGGCAAGGAATCAAGCCAGATGACTCAGCGCCAACATCGTGCCAGCATGGGAGGGCATGTCCGGATGGCACAGTGTTAAGCACAAAGCACGCAGGTGACGTTCTGCTATAAGACTTGGGTTGGAGCAAGCTAGCGTCGAAAAGGCTCGACACTGTATATATATATATATATATATATCACTCCCAATTCATATCCGCGTCACTGCCATACCTTTCCTTTAGGCGGGCCAGAGGCATTCGGAACCTCTAAAGATGGCAGACCATTTTTCCCGAGAGCGTCTGAGCGAAGGGTTCTTCTAACTGTGAAGGTCTGTCATACATCTTCACATCTTCACATCCTCACATCTTCACATCCTCATATCCNTTGGTCATTGCGGGGTACGGCCCTTTGTTCCTGTATGGTTTCTGTGTTCAGGGTGGTCCTGGCCAGTCCTGGCGGCAACTTTTTGCACGGAAGAATGTTCCCAAGTGTGTCCTGACTGGTTCCTGCTGGTATTTCTGCGCGTGCCAGCTCATTTTTCTTTAGCCGAACCTCTGTTGCCCCGGCCCCATGTTGGAGGGGCCCAAGAGTTTCAGAGAAACAATGCTTGTAAGGCCCCAAAAAGAGGGCCAGTTCCACGGCAAAACATGACCTCGCATCTTTGACCCCCTGATGTATATATTACATGATAGATAATATAATTACACAATTATGTGTATATTCATTTATATTTGTGGGTGGTGCAATATTCAAAATCAAACCAACCACAAGGAGTGTTTGCCCAATTGATTGGCTTTGGATGATGTTCGGCCGCAGCCATCCAGCTGCAGTTGCAGTGGCATTGCGTCAGAAGTACTCCTAGCGGGTGACTACAATGTATGACTATGTATGACCGCAAGTTTACAGTGATATTGACTTCCATTTTTAGCCAGAAGTCCTTCCTCTTATTTCTCGCGCCATTTCGATCATTGAGGTTTCGTCCACAAGGGTACCCCAGACACCCAAACCCATTGGCTCCCATACCACCACTTTTGTGGATGTTCCCCCAACTACTTGTTGCATGTTTTATCTGCAGGAATATTATTGGTAGGTTGCACCCCAGTGAAAACAAACATGGAACCCAAAAAAATGCTGTATTCTATGGGAAACATGTATTCAGATTGCAGTTTTTGCGGTATCATGTTCGCTTTTTCAAGTGCCCCCAAATAAAATGGATATATAAAGTATCCATGTATTCGACTAGCTCTAGATTGACTGTTCCATGCTCAGCTGCTGTCAGGAGCCCTGTTCTTCTATTGTGGCTATCATGCTGAGAAGTGGCGTGCCCACGAGCGCCGCTGAGTGCGGCTGTGCCACTGCGGCCTAGAGTGATGCCAGAGACACAGAGCAGCCGCCTCGCAGATCTCATGAGTTTCGGCTTGGGAATTTAGACCAGGAAACGCATGGATTGTAGGATTACTACTGCACTTGCAAAAGCAACAAGTGAATGAGTTCTATGATGTTCATCCAAAAATTTAGGAAATTGATGGAAATTGACAATACTCCAGCCAAGAAAACTCCATTCAGGGGCTCTACCGTAACAGTCTGTTCATGATTTGACACCCTAAAAGCATCAGCATGGCAGGATGGTCAAGATGAATCTCGAGGAACTCAAATCCGATTATAGACACAGATCGCAGGGAAAACAGTGGACCGAGAAGGGCAGCGGCAATGCTACTGGGCAAAGTGGATATGACAACTGCTGGCCGGCCTCAGAATCAATGATGGTTCCTAGGGAGAAGCCATCCAAAAATACACCATCTAGTTCTGGTTGATGAATGAAAGCACCTTTCGCAGGCAACATGGAAGGGGGCGGGGTCGTGCAATGGTTGACTTGGCTCCAAGAGGGGATTGAACAACGGCAATAATTTGCACGTCCTGCTGGTGATGTTTGATCTTATTGATGTCTGAAATGGCGCAGTTTAGAACACAACTTTTGTCCGGAAATTACTTGGGAAAGCCAACCTTACAAAAACGCTTTGTGGCAAACCTCAATCATTCGAAACTCCAAGTGATTTGAGTCTTTGTGTTGTTTTAATGTCCCTTCATCATGTTGTTTCGCTTTCCCTCACTGGTGACAACAGGAGTACCTTTTGGAAGAGATCTATGGCCTTGCTGATGTTGGCAAGGACAGGGAAGGGAACATGTGGGAACATCTTGCTAGTGTGCTCAGCTAGGGTCAGTTGTTGCTAGTTGATTTCACCATTGTTTGGAATTCTTTCACCAGAATAGATTTAAACAGATTACAAGCATGATGCCAACAAAAGATTGATATAGACAAATATAATATAGATGCACCATAGATTTATTCAACATGGACAATTGATGACAGTACCAGAAGAAAACAAGAATGACTTCACTCCGATGTCACAATATCCCTATGTTTTCCCCATCATAATTTTGGACCAATCAACCTGGAGGGGTAACCCCCCCCTGTGAACATTAAATCCGTGTTCATTTTAGAAAGATTTCATATCTTATCCTTTCTTCTCATATCTTATGTCCATTTCACAATATCCCATTCCTATCTCAAATCTCTACATTGATAGAATATCCCCAGCCTATATCACATCCCCTATATCATGGCCCCATTGTCCCCATTCCTACAATATCCCTAGATCAAGCCATGGGCCCTAGCTGAAGCGACACCCAGGACGATGGAGCTCATGATGAGACCTCGCACGGAGAGCCATGTATCTTGGTGTGTTTCTAAACAGCCAAGGACGACGGTGTGGAAAAGAAATTTGGCAAAAAGAAGCCATTTACTTACTGGGTTCTAATGACATTTAATGGGACATAATGGGACTCAATGCGATTTTGCGGGATGGAGAATCAACAATAATGGGAACTAAATTAAGGGATTTGACAATCAACAACGCGGCGACAATGCGGATTTAATATATTTAATTACTTTAGTTCGCGAATTTCCCAGCAAGCCATGTCTGATTACCGAGGGTAGATGATGTTGGTTTGAAGACTGGGGATGTTCCATTGTAAGCTTTGATACGTATCAGCATTCGGACCTGCTCATATCTGAGATTTGTGCGCAACGTATCGACTATGACCTGATATGGCACAGTGTTTGCATTCTCCAGGTGCCACAGCCACCAACCCCATCCCCCAGGAAAGAAAACAGCATAAAACAGCCTAACTCAGACCCCGGAGATGAATAGGTCCACTTTTAGACCAGGGGAAGGTATTGCAGTCCCTCCTGAGTCCGACTTGGAATGACACCCCCGCTCCAGGTGTAGTGTGTTTGAGTGACCCGCGGAACACGGCCATCCTCCCCTGCAGACATCTTTGTCTTTGCGAGGACCACAACACTGAGGGTTTCAGCAAGAAAATTAAACATGGCTAGATGGGAAAACCTGAAGTCGATTAGGAACAATGTGAAAACATACGTTCTGATTTTTTGTTTGTTTACGGCGAATTTGGAATTGCTAGGTTTGATGACGCTGTCAAAAACTGAAGATGCAGCTAGTAAGAATTGGAAGATTCCATTGGCCGAACAAAGTGGGCATGCGCATGCAACAAAGAAACGTGAACATGCCTTTGATGGAGAAAAGCTGTGTCGCTTCAAGAAAAGTGCGGTAAGAAGTGTCAAAACGCAAGACCCAGAATCTATTTGATTGTGGAGTTTAGGGGGCAACATAGATTTGGTATGATTTGGGACAACATAGACTCCCATGCAGCTAGGGGGTGAAATCTCTCTCTCGTTCTCTCTCTCCTTATCTATTCATCTATCTACCTATTATCTATTGATCTATCTTTTTATCTATCTACCTACCTATCTTCCTTTCTTTTTATCTGTAGCTATCTTTCTATCTACCTATCTATCTATCTGTCTTTCTGTCTATCTATCTGTCTGTCAGTCTATCTCGTTCTACTATTTGTCTACTTATCTATTTGTCTGTCTGTCTGTCTATCTGTCTGTCTGTCTATCTATCTATCCATATGACCACCTGTCTGTCTATCTATCTGTCTATCTGTATACCTGTCTATCTATCTATCTGTCTATCTATCTATCTGACTGTCTATCTAATCTATCTAATCTATCTATCTGTCTTTCTTTCTGCCTATCTATCTATCTGTCTTCCTGTCTTTCTGTATGTCTCTCTGACGATCTATTTCTCTATTTTCTTATCCAATCTATCTACCTACTTACCTATCTACCTATCTATCTCTATCTGTCTATCTGTCTTTGTCTATCTGTCTATCTGTCTATCTATTTATCTATCTATCTGGCTGGCTATCCAAAATGAAGCAATTCTGCGAGACTTCCTCAATTTTTCAAGTCGACAACATCAAAAACGATGCAAATTCTGCGAGACTTCCTCAAAGAATGAAAGCTCACAGCTCCAAAACGACGACATTCTGCGAGACTTCCTCAATTTTTGAAATTGACACAACAGCAAAAATGAAGCAATTCTGCGAGACTTCCTTCACAAATACGGCCTCGTACCAATGCGTTGGCCTCGTACCAATGCGTCTTGCATTTTTTCTACTTCATCTGTCAAAAGTATTGCGCCTGCCACGAAAAAGTGAGGCCAGGTCATACGAAGTGCCGCACCTGTCACGCAAAATCTTCTTGGCAAACCTGAAGATCTGATGCTCCAAAATGCAGCCTCTCAGGAAATCAGCGCCCTGACCTCCCAACATCTCTGATGAAGATGTCTCTCGCACTGCGCCTGCAATTCGACATGCATCTTTGTGGGTGCTCTTCAAATGTCCCACGCTTGCCATCGTTTTTACACATGCGACAAAGCCCCCACGTTTTGCTCACTTTTGGCAAGGTGCAGGATCCCTTGCACCTGCCACGCAAAATGATGATTGAACATCCAAAAGTGGTCCGAACATGTGGTGTCTTTCGCATTTTGCCTTCCAAATGTGCTTCGCGCCACAACGGGGTGCAAGTTTTCAACATCTCAACTTCCAAAAGTGGTCCGACACTGAGGAGTTGTTAGCATTTTGACTTCGAAACGTGCTTCGCGCCACACCGCCGTGTACTTTTCGATCTCTCATCTGCCCAGATAGCTCCGCACCTGCCGCTTTAGCGAGCCTACTTTTCCACAAAACATCGGAAAAACACAGTGTTTCGCGACTTGTCTACCTTTCCGCGCATGTTGACCTTCTTTCTTCTTCTTTTCTCTTCTCTGATCTTCTTTCTTCTGACTTTTTCTTCTCTGATCTTCTTTCTTCTGCCTTTCTCTTTCTTGCCTCTTCCCACCTCTGCTTTTCCATCTGTCCGTATTGTCGGAAGTTTGGCTTCTAAACTTCCTTCGGCAAAAGGTAAGTAGAGTTTCATGTTTACGATTGTCTTTGCAACTTGATGTGGGCCGTTTGTGGTGCGAACAAGTCCGAACCAGGGGAAGTGTTTCATCAGCATCTGCCCCCAGGAGTGCGCTCGTGAATTGACCATTGGAGCGCAGCTGAGAGGTCGCAATGGGATGGGAAGGAATGTGCAAGAACGGCACACTGATCTCAGACGAACCTCCGTGTCTATTTTAAGCATCATATGGTATCATAGCCTTATTCACATATGTATAGCTTTATATTTTGTGATTTTTATGTTATACTATATTTACATAATTTTACATATCATTGAAAATCTGACACATTGTGTATATATATATATAACATATATAATGTCTGTCTAACATCATTTTTTTGAAATGTTGTAAATGTATATATCTACCTATAAGAAAGTATTTGTATGATATATATATATATACCTATATTTGATACGTATATAGTTATATATATATATAATAGGCATATATATATATGTATATGATACACATATATGTAACCCTGATACGTATGTATGTATATATACATATATATATATTTGATGCGTATATATATATATTTGAAATGTAGTATGTATGATACGTATTTATACATATATATATATATATTATATGTATATATGGTGCAGCGTCGCTCAGTCCCCAACCCCAAGTGGATGGGTATGGGGTCTCAGAGTTATGGGATTGTTGCCCCCGCCCCCTGTGGTGTGGCCTGTGGTGGGGTGGGGGGAAGGTTGGGAGGTGGCTCTTTAGTATATAGGATATCTTGTGTTACAGTATAGTATTTGGTCTATAGAGTACAAAGATGTGAGTGTGTACAGAATGTACAGTATCTAAAATACATACACTAGTCTATGCAAAGTCTATGCAAAATATAAATCAATGTATATTCAGATCTACACTATGTACAGCACATACAGTATATACTAATTATACAGTTTAAATACAGTATAAATACAGTCAATGCAGTCTAAGTACAATAAATACAGCAAATATCGTATGTAAAGTACCTATAGTACATATAGTCTTTGTTTTTTTTAGAGATAGATAGATAGATATATATATATATACACGCTGTAAATACTTGCAGTTGACATCATATATATATATATACAATATGCAGAGAACAAATATACAGTATATAGAGTCTATATTTGTATAGTATAGATAGGGTATATAGTATCTATAGTATATATAGTATGAAAGCTACAAATAGTATGCAATGTGTAATACATATAGGTTTATGGTGTGTAGTATGTAGTGCACAGGAGTGGGGTCTCCGAAGTGGTGCAAATAGCGTGTGAATCGGCAGTCTGGGGGCTGGTCTGGGGGGACCCATCCCAGTGGGAGGGGGCACCAGCAACACGGAACACGGAATCATATTGGATATAGTTGTGTTTATATACATATATATTTATATACATGATATATTTGATATACATATATGACATACTGATGACATACTGAAACATCTACGATATAACGTATATGGTATACATATATGATAAACATATGTGATATACATATTTGACAATTATACATACATGTTTTACATATTTGATTCACATATATTATATATTTTTTTTTATGGGTATACATATTTGATTTACATTCAGTATTTGACATTTGCATACATCAAAAAATATACAAAAATGTATTTATGTTTAATGTTTTTTGTTTAGCAACAACAGTCGATGTCCTACCCAGGATTCCTGACGCAATTGTTTGATGTTATTTCTGCTTGCAACGTGGCAGGTGTTGTCAGTTGTCTTGTAGAAGGACAATGCCCAAATCTCTATGCAGCGTTGAATTCCAAACATGTGGCCGAGGCATTGCTTGAAGGCCACACCCATCCAGGGTACTTGTATACTTGGGCTAAGTCCTCTCTGCTCTTTTTTGAACGCTTCATAACATCTCATGGGAAGGGTGGTGGGGTGGTCGGGCTTCGGGTCAGGCTTTTGGGAGGTGAGGTGGGGAGAAACCAAAGAACTGCGGTTTTTGTCGCGCATATATATTCCGAAAAATATCCCAATACATATATGTCCATCAATAAACGAACAAATACATAGATTTAAAAAAATGAATAAACCTTACTTTAAATATACATATCAAAATTTGAATATCAATTCAAATTTAAATTTAGAAATAAGTGTGAAAATAACATCAAAATGTTTTTTTTTAGTAACTGAATATCGAAAAAATACATTTGTATACGTTGTAATATATGTGTATATATATAGATATACACGTATATTTGTGTCCCGTAAAAAAAATGAATGTGCTAGTTGTTTTGGCACCAGCCTCCCCGAACATCAGGTCACACATATGTTTTTTCAATTGAAACGGGTTTTTCGATGTGCCAGGCGATACCTGTCCGATCTGCCGGGGCAAAATTCAGTGCTTTGGTGGCACAAAAACGGGATGAAATTCACGAGATCGGCAAATGGAAGGCTATGTGAGAGCTGTCCAGGAATATGTGCTGTGAATACACGTTGATGTGATTTGATGTGAACATGCCATGATTTGCACAACGAAGCGGAAACGCAATGGCATTTTTTAGCACATGTGACCAAAACAGTCAAAACCTGGATCTTGCAATTGAAAGCATTAACGGGGCAGAAAAATAAATTGATTCAAACTGTCATAAAGGGTTTGTGAATTGTGAGTGGCCAAGGTTCAAACGATTTCAGCCTGGTGAACCCAAGTGGGTAATAGGTCATTGGTCAGCATATCAATGTTAGGTTATTGGTCAATCAATCCCGTGAAAAGAATTATTTTGCTGCTCAGTTCATTACGCCACCCGAATTCCAATACTACAAATTGTTTGTGATTTTGAATGCTACCAAACACATCATGAAGTAAAAAATATTAAAACATATGTTTAGATTCAAAAAAAAACAAGAGCAATAGCAAGGTTTGGGGGGAACCAATTACACAATGACATGCATCCAACATTACAATACAAGGGACATACATGTGTCATGAGACCATAGAAAATATAGGAAGAGGGCAAACAAATGCCGCATGAACAATAGAGATTGCCGGGTTGTAGGTGCATACAATTTCGGTGCATCGCTTAGTTTATTTGGGTGATGAAATGTTTGGAAATGTTTGGAATCCCATGCGCCCAGAACATCACCTGGAGAGATCCATCCACGCCTGAGGACCATCCAAGTCTTTGAACTCAAGTCCTAGCGATGCCGACCCCGACCGCCTCGCCGAGCGCGCGAGTTAGGGGAGCGGTTCAGAGGGCTCGTTTGGACTAAAAAGAGCAGGGACAGAGATGAGGTTCAAAACCCCAATGACGGGCCACAAAAATGGGGTTAGCAGTGGGATTATCGCAACAGATACATTTAAATCGAGACCCCATAAGCCCCAATCAGTTTCTTGGCAAACCCCCAGAAAAGTTAAAGCGCCATCTGGGCCCATTATTTTAGTGATGGTGGTGCTCAGTCGTGTGGAAGGGAAACTAATTTGCCTATGCTTACATTATGGATCGGGAGCGAATATAAATTAGATTATAGTCTTGTAATTTCAGAAGTGTGATTGGAGGGTGGTAAGAGCGAATATCCCCAAATCCAAATGGTCAGACTATGTCAAAGTTGGTCAAATTCGGTCACTGAGAATCCTTAGCAGGTACGCCCATCTGGAGTAGATGAAATTTCGATACAGAATTGGACCGTCCCATTCGGTACCACCATCTACAAAAGATTGAACTTGACTTTAAAACATACTCCAGGTATCATATACTGTATTACAGTAATACAGACACATATAAACACACGAAACAAAATGCACCGTAAGCCGAAGTCAAGAGATGTTCAGTGATGTCATATCCACGCAACAGAGGTTCGAAGGAGACATGCCCTGACAGTGACTGACGCTTGCGAAATGTCTGGAAATGAAATGGCGATCAGGTAAAAGATTGGTGAATATATTGTATATTAATGTATATTATTGAATATACTATTGTATAATATTTACACATGTTTAATCATATTTTACATAATATATATATATATATACATATTGATTCATTGATATATATATATATATATACATAAAATATCTTTTGTTTTAAATCTGGCTGGTTTAGACCGGTTTAGACATATCTACATTTGGCTTCATTGTCCATCCTACCTGGGGACCATTATCCCAATTGATTGATCACATATTCTTCAAGGGGCTTAAAACCACCAACCCAGAGATGTCTTGTGTTTGTTGACCATGACCCTTTTCCCAGTTCAGTTCTCTCGATTCCGTTCACTGGTCCGGCCGAGAACTGTTGATATGTGTTTCTCGGTTCAAGCTGAAACGAGAGCATTGAACTGCATAATGGCATAATTTGGACAACTCTTTGGAGCTGGAGGTAGGTCATGATGTTCAAAGTTGCATGGATTTAGCTGAGCAGCAGTTGCTGTGTAGCATTAATACCAAAGCTAATAACTCTAGACCGCTAGACAGGATGTTTAGCAGACAGGGCTCGAGAAATTGCCTTTCAGAGCCCTCGATCCTCAACCATGTAGAGGAATGCCACACCAGGCAAATCCGTAGCGTGCATGTCAAAAACGCAGCGTTTTAAGTCCATTTGCCAGTTTAGTTCAGTTGTGTCTTTGTTCATCAAAATCTCGGCAACAGTTTTACCAGGCGATCTATGGTTCAAGATATCTTGGTTTGGGGGACTCCCCCCACCCCAAGCGCTGACCACACCCCCGTTGGGCCCCGCCGGGCGGAGCGGGCCGTGCACGTGCGGCGGTGGTTGCTGGGGTCGTGGCATGGGAGCACCATGCCAGCGGCCATGTCGGCGAGTCAGGCCAGGGAAAGCTGGACCACCAAGGAGTGTTTGATTGAAAAGGAACTAACAACAAGGGATCTAAGGGGATCATTACACATAAAATAAAAGTTGTGATGTAGCAAAATACAACGAACCAAACAAGGGGTCTGAGTGTTTTTGTTTCTGATAAATCAACAAACAATATATAAGATTATATAAGAGGCTATCACAGAAGAAAAAGGATGGGGCCAAGACACTAAACAATTGTTTTGTGTTGCACAAAATGATATAAGACACCAACAAGATCAATGTCAACCCCGGAATCAACCCTCTCTCATTCAGTAGGGAGTAACCTCCCAAATGGTGACAACATGTGATAACCTGCCAGGTTTTGCAGCTACCAATTGGACCTTTTTAACTGCCATGGGCGCGGCCGTTCTCGTGGCCCTCCCGTAGGCGACGCCATTGACACCTAACAGCGCCAACTACTTGAAACCACCACCCCCGGTTNNNNTTGCAGCCACCTCCACGATTTTGTTTTTAATGTCCCTTTGCGCGCCTGCCCCCTCAAAGAAATGGTCGTTAAAAATGGTCATGGCCAAAGCGAGAACATGTTCTGTCCATTTACCTCTTCTCACGCCAGCCCGAAAAGGGCCCCCCAGGATTTGCGGTTCAAGGAACCGGTTAAAGGACACAATACGGGATGGGTGTCT
>BGPT01001750.1:118164-131299 GCA_003297045.1 Symbiodinium sp. clade C Y103 | reverse complement strand
CTTTACGGCTACTTGCTGAACACACATGTTTAATTTTGGGATGGTGGCCATTTGGTTTCAAGAAATGGGCAACCAATCGCAGGGGGTTTTTCGTTTTGCTGATGCGCCGGCGTGGATCTTTGAGAGAACGTGGTGAATTGGCATTTTCAACTCCTTTGACGTTGCCTTGTCAGTCCAATCACTTGTGCATTTCCAGATTTCAGTGTTTTTGCAGTGGTTTCGTTGTTGCTGTCTTGTGCATCATTTGGTTGTTGGCTCCTTATTTCGATGAGTGATTCCTCTTCCGATACTATTGAAGCAATCCTTCACAACGTGATTGCCCACCAGCTGTCTCTGCGCAGAGAGTTCACAGCAGTTCGTCAGGAGCTCACTCAGATGCAACAACAGTTGCAACAGATTCAGTCTTTGTTGCAAGATGTCATTGCTGCAAAGGGAGTCAACACCACTGGAGACAGTACCAAACGCGACACCACTGACCCCTCCACTGACTGATTTGGACATGTCGACTTTTGGCCAAGATTCAGACAGTTCATTTTCACACTTGGTTCAGACTGGGTGGGATACGGAGTGTGAACTTTTCGGCAAACTGCGTCCGGATCCTAATTTTGGTGAGCTTGACGTTGCACAAGGTGATACATATGACACATCTTTTGGACATCAGGACTATTTGCATTCTGATGATTTTTGTGGCAAATTTGATGATGGTTATTCTGCATCACTTGGTATTTCAGAGGATGGATACTGGCAGGATGCTGAATCTGAACAGGTGTCTTTGCAATCAGAGCTTGGTGAGACCTCAGCAGGTTCTGTAGATGAGTTGCAAGTCACCCCTGACATTTCAGCATGCGTTGAGTTGGCTTATTCTTTGCTACCTGCAAGCCCTCCGAAACCAATCTGGGAACAGGGTATTTGGGCGGACATTTTTGGTGACGGCAATTTTTTGAAGAGCAGTTGGGTAACTGGCAACATGGCTCGTTTACCTTGGGTGTCAGATGCTCAGACTGCCTCAGCAGAGTCGTCAGACAATTTGCAACGGAAGCCAAAGATACCAAGACTTGACATTTGTGATTGCACTTACAGTGACATCGTTGTCAACAAGTCAGACTGCAGTTGGCAAGAAGAGAGGGAGTCGACGTTGCAGAATGCGCTCAAACGTTGGTTAGTAGTTTCATCCTTTTTCAGTGCCAAGTGTTCTTTGAGAATCCAACTAGACTGCACTCTTGAAGAGGTCGACAAGCTGAAACTCCTTGCAGACATCCTGAGGNTTTCAGTGCCAAGTGTTCTTTGAGAATCCAACTAGACTGCACTCTTGAAGAGGTCGACAAGCTGAAACTCCTTGCAGACATCCTGAGGGGTAAGTCTCCTTCGACCATGTTGAAGCGTGTCAGGGCTGCCGAGAAGATGGTGCAGTACTTCGGCATCGGAGGTTTCCCTCCCACAGAAGAGGCGGTGTATGGATTCTTTGATGCGGAAAGGGCCAGTGGGGCCCCGCCCTCCAGGATGAGGGGGTTCATGGAATGCTTGTTGTTTTGCAGACACGTGTTGGACATGACTGAGCTGGACCCAGTTGTCATTAGCAGGCGATGCAAGGGTACAACAATCAGTGACGTTCCTCATGTGATCAAACAGGCATCCCCACTCAAGGTTGAGGAGCTCATCAAGCTGCACCAGATTTTGCTTGAAGGACAGCCATGGGATGCATTGTTCTCAGGCTCAGTGCTCCTCTCAGTTNGGTTGAGGAGCTCATCAAGCTGCACCAGATTTTGCTTGAAGGACAGCCATGGGATGCATTGTTCTCAGGCTCAGTGCTCCTCTCAGTTTACAGTCGGGCTCGTTGGGCAGATCTCATGCACTGCGACAAGATCATCGTAGACAAGGGTTTTGGCGATCAAGCGGAATACATCGAGGCACATGTATCAGTATATAAGACTATGAGGGCTGCCACCTTTAAACACAGGTTTCTTCCTCTCACAGCACCTGCAGTAGGCGTTCATGAAGACTGCTGGGTCGAGAGCTGGTTGAAGTGTAGGGCCAACATGGGTGTGCAGCTACCTCCTGAACATGCAGTGATGCCAGCACCCAATCCTGAGGGTAGGCCATCGTTGAGACCACTTTCGTCTGGTGAGGCCAGTCAATGGCTCAGGAAGCTGCTGACAGGCTCCAAAGAGGTCAACCCTGAAAGGAAGGTGTCGTCTCACAGTCTCAAGGCCACCTGCTTGAGTTACTGTGCAAAGTACGGAGTTGAACCTTTGACTCGTCTTCAACTTGGCTACCATTCAGGTGGCGGTGAAGGTTTGAGGATGGTGCACACGTATTCTAGAGACGCAATCTCTGAACCATTGGCAAAGCTTGTCCAGGTGCTTTCAGATATCCGCAATTCAGTGTTTTTTCCCGACTGTACAAGAAGTGGCCGGTTTGCAAAGCCGAAGGCAGTCCACAGTGACATGAGCATTCCTGTTGCTCCCATGCCTGTCTTGGGCAGAGAGGAGGCAAATCAGGGAGAGCCTCATTTGTCGGCTGATGTGGTCGACCTGGTGAGTGAAAAATCCGAGAGCTCAGATGAGTCAGACGAAGGTGTGACCAGTTCATCTGACAGCCAGGAATCTCCTGAGGAATTTCAGGAGGAGCAGAGACAGATGAGACTGTTTCTTCCACCGGTCCCACCAGCAGGCTACGTGTTTTGGCAGCATGTCAAACTCAAGACTCTCCATCTTGCTCCACCTGACTATAAGAGGGTGTTTCTTTGCAATCGGCTCATCGGTCCAAATCATTGCAGAGACCGTATGAACATCAGGTACGACACACCAATTTGCAGGATGTGCGTCCAAGCCACAAAGGCAGACGGCAAAGCTGGGAAAGTCTAATTTNTGCAGAGACCGTATGAACATCAGGTACGACACACCAATTTGCAGGATGTGCGTCCAAGCCACAAAGGCAGACGGCAAAGCTGGGAAAGTCTAATTTGGACGAGACCAGCGAGAGCCTCCGCAGTGGTGAAAAATTTTTCAGCTTGCGTCCAATCCAGTTTTCATTTAACACTTGTCAGACATGAAACATTGCTATCAATTCACTGGCATGAACCATGATTGATGGGAGATTGTGCAGTTGAATTTTTCTTGGCATGAACCATGTTTGACTGGGAGATTGCACAGTTGAAATTTTGATGAGCATGTTTCAGTGTTGCAGTGCAGGTCTCTTGAGATTCTTTTGTGAACTCACAGTCATTTCATTGTCGATGGAATCTAGTCATGGGTGCATTCAAATTAGCATGCGTTTTGACCGGGATGCACAAGAACCATCGGGAGATTGTGACTCTATCCGCGGTTCAAAGGTCGCAGCTGAAATTTCTGCGCCAGGACCATATTTGCATGGTCCATGAAAGATTCCTTACTGATTTTCAGCAGTGGATTTTCCATCTAGGTTCATTGTGGTTTGTGTAGTTCTGTGGAAGCCGAATGGGACTGCATCCCCATGTCAGGTCGTTTCGAACTTCACACATGAATACGTAGGTTGCTGCAAGTTTTTTTTTGAAGCATGTTGCAACATTGTCATTTCATTTCATCCTTTCTCGACACCTCACTCGCGTGTTGCCATGACCTTAGTGGATAGTGCAGCTTCGTTTGAGAAGAGATGCATCGAGATTGACAACACTAGGTTGCTGCNCACTAGGTTGCTGCTTCAGGGACTTCAGAACCAAGGGATTTCAACTTTCAGCAGTTTGGCTTTTGTAGTTGGATCACCACAGTCAGCGCCATCTGATGAGCAGTATGCCGACCTTGCAAGGAAGATTTACGGACAGCAGCCCACTTTGGGCCAGGTGTCACACTTGAGAAGGTTGCACTTTGAGGCCACGACCTTAATTGTAGCTTCTTTGAACGAACAGGTCAAAAGTGATTCATCAGATCCTTCAGCGCTTGTGAAAAAGCTTCCAGCTGCTGAGAAACAGGCCAGGCATGAGAGACAGCAGAAGCGTCTTAGTGGCGTCAAGATCAATGGAGAGTTGGCGCCCAGTCACCAACTGATAGATTTGACAAATAGCATCGTAGAATCTGGTGCTATCATTTGGGTGGCGCCGAGCCGTTGTTCAAAGCGAGATGACGAAGTTCATGCAAACATCAAACCATCAGCATCGACTGTGCAGGTTGAGAATTCTACATTGAAGCTTGCTCAGGTACCTGTGACCACAACTGCTGACTTAGGATCAGATTTGAAGCTCATGTGGGCTTATCAAAGGCGTGGGCTTGCCATGGACAGTTGTCGTTTATTGGATTGGGAGGTCCATGAGCGGTGGCTTCAGTACATGCTCAATGCGATGACTAGGGAATGTCCTGCAGGATACCATGCTGTCAGAAGTGAGCAAATCATCAGAGCAGACAGGGAACTATGGACGATTCTTGCGCAGGAAACGACCAAGTCACTGAAACCGGTCAACGACATTCCAGCATTGAACACAGACTTTACTGCTTTGATGACGGATCCAAGGGTGACAATGTTTTTGTTACCAATGCCTTCCTCAGCGTCTCGACCTAGCCAGGGGCAATCAGGACAGGTGGCAAGTACAACACAGAAGGCATGCCCGGCGGAATTGAAGAGTTTTGACTTGAAGTTGTCCGGTGCAGTTACAGGTCCAATTTGTTGGAGCTTCAACATGAAATCGGGTTNCACAGAAGGCATGCCCGGCGGAATTGAAGAGTTTTGACTTGAAGTTGTCCGGTGCAGTTACAGGTCCAATTTGTTGGAGCTTCAACATGAAATCGGGTTGCTCCAATGAAACTTCAGCCCAAGGTGGTGTCACTCGCTGCAAAAAAGGATTTCATGTTTGTGCAAACTGTCATAAGCCAGGACACAGTGTGGTGTCCTGTAGGTCCTTGAAACCCAAGGCTTGACGGTGTTCCCCCGAGGCTGCTTGTAAGAGGATTCGATTGGCTCAGGATGACATTTTGTTTGCGTCAAATGCGGATNCCTTGAAACCCAAGGCTTGACGGTGTTCCCCCGAGGCTGCTTGTAAGAGGATTCGATTGGCTCAGGATGACATTTTGTTTGCGTCAAATGCGGATTCCAATGCAGAGCAGGGGAAGGATGTACAGTTTTCACATCTTGCAGAAGATGTTAGGAATGGCAATTCATCCCATTCAAAATTTTCAGGCTTGGATCTTCAGGATTTGCTTGTGGTCGAGATATGTGCCGGAACTGCAAGGCTCACCAAAACTGTGAGGGCGAAGGGGCTGAGAGGACTAGCTGTGGACAAGTCCAAAGATAGGAGCTGTGGAACAGACATCATGGTGCTCGATTTGACTTTGGAGCACGATTTACAATTATTGTTGCAAATTTTGAGAGCTGAGCGTGATAGGATTGTGCTTGTTTTTATTTCACCGCCATGTGGAACGGCCAGCAAAGCCAGAGAACGACCTATCAAGGCATCGTTATTGGGCGGACGAAAGCAGCCACAACCACTAAGGACTGCCTCACGACCAGACCAGAAAGACGGTTTGTCTGGATTTGACAAATACAAAACTGAAATGGCAAACCAATTGTATGATGCTGTGACGCGCATTGTTCTGCTGTGCAATGACCTGGACTTGTGGGTTCTGGTTGAAAACCCACGTAACAGTTTATACTGGGACACTTCTTTTGCACAACAATACATACAATCGTTGGAGACTTTTTGGATCGACTTTCACAACTGCGCACACGGCGGGCAACGAGACAAATTGACCCGCTTGTGGTCAAACAAATCTTTTGGCAATTCTTTGCAGCTTTTCTGTGACCAGAAACATACGCATGCTTCCTGGAGACCAAAGGTCGTCGATGGAAAGTTAACCTTCCCGACTGCAGAGGAGGCAGCATACCCTTGGCTGTTCTGCCAGAGAGTTGTGGACATCGTTGTGCAACTTGCAGTGGACCAGGGTTGTACCACTTTGACAACCCTTACTGAACAGGTACAATTTCAACAATTGACCAATTTTCAACGCTATGTTTTTGATGCTTTGCCACGTTCATCTAAGCTGAAACCTTTGGTGGCCGAGCACGGAGTTTTCTTTACACTGGCACTCAATCCACAGAATGTTGAATTTTCTGCAAAAATTCTGAAAAAGCTCCCCAAAGGAGCCAAAATTCTTTCTCGACGTTTGCTCAACTGGGGTGAATTTCGGGTCGAGATGGCCGACAAGTTGGAAGTGGAAAGTTGGACTGAAAGAGGTTTGAAGCCTCCGACAGAAAGTGGAGAAACTTTGGAGCTTTGCAGATTTGGTGTACCGGATGATCCANGTTGGAAGTGGAAAGTTGGACTGAAAGAGGTTTGAAGCCTCCGACAGAAAGTGGAGAAACTTTGGAGCTTTGCAGATTTGGTGTACCGGATGATCCAGACGTTTTTGTTTGGAAGGCAGTGCAAGCGGGCCATCCAAGGGACTTGACAGCTCAGGTGAGTGGCATGATGCAACATGTCATACAGAGGAATTTCCATGATCCCCCACACATCTTGGCGCAGGAGCGCATTGACTTTGTGAAGAAGTACACGGCCTTGGCAATGGAGCTCAAGGCGGAAGAACTGAAGTTGAGGTATACCATGCCCCAACATGTCAGGAAGCTTATGACGCACAAGAGACTGGTTTTGTGGGGAAGGATTTTGGAGGATCTGGGATATCCCGACAAGGATCTCATACAGGACATTTCGAGTGGTTTCCAGCTCNATGACGCACAAGAGACTGGTTTTGTGGGGAAGGATTTTGGAGGATCTGGGATATCCCGACAAGGATCTCATACAGGACATTTCGAGTGGTTTCCAGCTCAGCGGGTGGATGCCTAAAAGCGGAGTCTTCCCTGAGCAGGTCAGACAGCCTACCCTGACCATGGAAGCCTTACTTGCTGGACTTGACCAATTCAATGAAAAGGTCAAGCAACAAATGANGCGGAGTCTTCCCTGAGCAGGTCAGACAGCCTACCCTGACCATGGAAGCCTTACTTGCTGGACTTGACCAATTCAATGAAAAGGTCAAGCAACAAATGACGATGCGTCAAGATGAGGCGCTAGAAACAGAAACTTGGAAAGAGACTGTTAAGGAGATCGAGAAGGGCTGGGTCTTTGAAGACACAGATCAATCGTGGGGAGGCAAGTGCGTTGCCCGACGATTTGGGATACACCAAGGACAGAAAACGAGGGTCATCGATGACTGTTCAGTTTGTGGACTTAACCAAACAGTGGGTCTGCAGGAGCGCTTCGTTCTTCAGGCGGTGGACCAGATGTGCGCCATGCTGTGTTGGAGCTTGAGATACGCTGGCAATTCTCCTCACTGTCCCATAGTGGGACGCACCTTTGACTTGAAGGCAGCCTACAAGCAGTTTGGGCTGAGCAGAGCAGATAGGGATCTCTTGAGGATAGCGGTCAGGGACCCAGATCGTGAACAACCAATTCTGCTTGGCCTCAACTCCCTCCCTTTTGGAGGAGTTGGGTCGGTTGCCGGATTCTTACGGGTTTCGTTGGCGACCTGGTTTACAGGAATGGCCGGCTTGAAGATTTGCTGGACAGGTTATTTCGATGATTTCTCTGCTATAAGCAGGAAAGAACTTCAGAGCAACACGACATGGGCAGTGGATTCTCTTTTTTCTTTGATAGGTCTTGACTACGCACGGGATGGACCTAAGGCACCTGAATTTGGAGAAGTCTTCAAGATGTTGGGAGTTCAAATTGATACGACCCAAGCTCCTGATGGTATAATTACAGTTGGACATACGGAGGATAGGAAGATAGAGCTGGCAGCAGCTTTCGAAGAGGCCATCCAGCGGGCCAAACTGGAGACCAAAGTTGCGGAGAGCTTGAGAGGTCGAATGGTTTTTTATGAATGCTTTGCAGCTGGTAGGACCACCAATTTGCTTTTGAAGGACTTCGGTAAACTCTGTCGAGAGGGTAGGGTAGTCGAAGATCTCACCTCGCTTGAATGTGCAACTTTGCAAGCTATCAAAGACAGGGTTCTGACTGCGACGCCAGTGAAGGTGTCTCCGAAGTTCATGGACACGTGGTTTGTGTTCACCGATGGAGCGTGTGAGACAGATGATCATGGAAACAAAGTTGGGGGTGTGGGTGGAGTCCTAGTTTCTGCCAATGGAACGTACCTCCTGCACTTTGGCATGCAGATTCCCAACGAGTACATGCTCCTTTTCTTGCAGTTCTCAAAACACCCTGTTCATGAGGTGGAGGTCCTGCCAGTTTTAATTTCCCTTTTGGTTTGGAGTGCATTTCTCGAAAATTCTCAGGTCCTGCATTACACTGACAATGACTCATGCAGGTTTGCTCTCATGAAAGGTGTTGGTGAAACAGTCATCGCTCGTCACCTTGTGAAATCAATATTGGAGGAGGAGTACAGACTCCAATCCAAATCATGGTACGGCCGCGTGCCTAGCCACAGCAATCCTTCTGACGATCCAAGCCGTGGATCCTTTGCAGCGTTGGATGCAAAGGGGAGCACATGAGTGAATATTCCATGGGAGCTTGTCATGTCGTGCCTTCCATCCCTATAGGGGGAGAGGACGGGGAAGTCGACAAAAGCCCTTGGTTTGAAAAAGGATCGCCCGGTGAATTCACATGTGCTGACAACAGTTTGGGATTCGATGGATTGCTTTCANGAGGACGGGGAAGTCGACAAAAGCCCTTGGTTTGAAAAAGGATCGCCCGGTGAATTCACATGTGCTGACAACAGTTTGGGATTCGATGGATTGCTTTCAGACTTGTTTCGAAGTTTGATTTTATTTGTGGCCTTTTCAGTTTTATCACGGCGAATTGGCGGCGACGACGTATTGACGTATGAATGCGATANTGCTTTCAGACTTGTTTCGAAGTTTGATTTTATTTGTGGCCTTTTCAGTTTTATCACGGCGAATTGGCGGCGACGACGTATTGACGTATGAATGCGATATATAGATAGATATATATAACGCAAGCGCGTCTGCGTGTGTGGCTGGTTCAGTTTGGTTTGTGGTAGGTGCAGCTGTCCTTGCTATGTGGGAAATAAGGGATCTCTCCTTTGAGGTACGAAATGGATTGAACCTTTATTTACCTAACTAGCTTTGTGTAGTTTGAAAATTTGTTATTTGTCAAACTACACCTGGACAGCTTTTGGCACCTGCATGTTTTACAAACCAAACACTTGAACTTTTAACAACCTGAAACCTGTGCACACCTTTGTTGCCCCTTCTTCTTGTGGCAGGCAAGGTGCAAGGTAAGGTTTTCAAGGCTACTTAGGTGTTCAGGTCTTGAGGTCGTAAGCTTTACGGCTACTTGCTGAACACACATGTTTAATTTTGGGATGGTGGCCATTTGGTTTCAAGAAATGGGCAACCAATCGCAGGGGGTTTTTCGTTTTGCNCTTTACGGCTACTTGCTGAACACACATGTTTAATTTTGGGATGGTGGCCATTTGGTTTCAAGAAATGGGCAACCAATCGCAGGGGGTTTTTCGTTTTGCCCCTCCCCGCTGCGCTCCCAACCCTTGCAAAACACCCCCTAGAGGAGGATAACATCCACTCTTTGTTGGGTCTTGGGTGAGGAGGATCACATCCACTCCCCCTTTTAGCCTAACCCTACCGTCCGAGGACGGGGAAGTCGACAAAAGCCCTTGGTTTGAAAAAGGATCGCCCGGTGAATTCACATGTGCTGACAACAGTTTGGGATTCGATGGATTGCTTTCANTGCTTTCAGACTTGTTTCGAAGTTTGATTTTATTTGTGGCCTTTTCAGTTTTATCACGGCGAATTGGCGGCGACGACGTATTGACGTATGAATGCGATAGATAGATATATATAACGCAAGCGCGTCTGCGTGTGTGGCTGGTTCAGTTTGGTTTGTGGTAGGTGCAGCTGTCCTTGCTATGTGGGAAATAAAACATCCTGACATCTTCCCCTCCTCATCGGCACACCTGCACATCTGCACATCTTCTCATCCTCACATCCTCATGTCTTCACAACTTTCACATCTCCACATCATTTCACATCTTCACTTCTTCACATCCTTACATCTTCACCTCTTCGCATCTTCGCATCTTCACACTCTCACATCCGGACATCTTCAATTCCTCATCAGCACATCTGCACATGTTCACATCTTTACCTTTACATCCTCAAATCTTCACATCTTCATATCTTCACATATTCACATCTTCACCTCATCACATCCTCACCTCACCTCTTCACATGTTCACATCCTGAGATCGTCATCTCCTCATCAACACTTCTCCACTTTTTCACATTTCGTCATCTTCACATCTGCACATCAAAACATCATTTCACATCTTCATCTCTTCACATCCTATGATCTTCACATCTTCACATCCTCAAATCCTCACATCCTCGTATCTTAACATAATCAGTCACGCTGCAATTATATACGACATCATCAGTCACGCTGTAGTTTGAGATGTCTTGACTAAGGACACTGCATGTTGTTGACTAAGGACATGGTCTCGCAGGAGGTTGCGCAGGTCACATGAAGGCGGAGGTTTCAGGTCAGGGTGCATCTACGTCCAGGCTCCGGACCCGCACCCATTGTGAACGATGCAAGCACTGGAAATGCTGCATATGTTTGTCAAACGAAACAAACGAAAGTAAACACTGGCAGTGGTTGTTTTGTAGTTTCAGATGTTTTGACTAAGGACAGTGCATGTTGTCGACTAAGGGCTTTCTCACTAAGGACATGGTCTCGCAGGAGGTTGCGCAGGTCTTTTCATGACTTGACTGCCATTTCAGGTCTCGCCCACGGCAGAACAGCAGAGAAGGTCGGATTCTTCGCTGGGAAGCTATCGCGCATGATGCGTTCTTTTGTTTGTGCCTTGAGGTCACAGAAGATGTGCCATATAATCAACATTGCGATGCAGTTGGCTCGAATGTCAAGGGTTTGGATCTAATTTCTCGTGTTTGGTTCTTTAGATGTCGAAAAACATTGATTTGCGAAATGGAATTCTCCATCGCATATCAGACTTCAAAGAGCTTCTTCATTGTACAATGGCCTATGTGCCAATGAGCCATGAATTTGCACCGGCATTCTGCGCGAAGCGTGAAGCTGGTTGGTGCAACAGTGCAGCGTGCAGGATCTTTTGTCTTGAAGCGGTTGAAAAAGTCAGAATGAGGCGTCTCGCATTTGTGCTTGCTGCAACCGTGCAACGCTTTCGCACGAAAGTAAGCTCGAGTCGCAAAAGCTGGTGCGAAAATGCGATTTATGACGTCAAGGATGTGGATCCTTGCATCTGTATATTTTGGTGTAAAAGGGTCTGTGCGTAAAAGGGTCTGTGTGTAAAGGTGTTTGTGTGTAAAAGTGTCTATGTGTAAAAGGGTCTGTGTGCAAAAAAAGCGTTTGTGTGTAAAAAGCTTTGTGTGTAAAATCGTCTCTGTGTAAAAGTTTTTGTGGTAAAAGTTTCTGTGTGTAAAAAGGTGTGCAATAGCTTCTGTGTGTAAAAGGGTCTGTGTGTAACAGTGTTTGTGTGTAAAGGTGCCTGTGCGTAAAAGCGTCTGCGTGTAAAAGCGCCTGTGTGTAAAAGCGTTCGTGTGTAAAAGCATCTGTGTGTAAAAACTCCTGTGTGTAAAAGCGTCTGTGTGTAAAAGGTGTCGGCGTGCAAGAGAATCTGTATGTAAGAGTGGTTTGTGTGTAAATGCATCTGTGTGTGAAAGGGGTTTGCGTGTAAAAGCGTCTGCGTGCAAGCAAGTTTGCGGATAAAGCATCTTGGCGTCTCTGTGTAATAGCATCTTGGTGTAAAAGCGTCTATGTGTAAAGGGGTCTGTGCGTCAGTGCGTCAAAGCGTTTGTGTGTAAAAGCCTCTGTGTGCAAACATGTTTGTGCGTCAAAGCGTTTGTGTGTAAAAGCATATGAAGACGAAGATGATGAGGACGCGGATGAGGACGAAGATGAGGATGCTGAGATGATGAGGATGATGAGGATGATGAGGATGATGAGGATGATGAGGATGATGAGGATGAAGAGGATGAAGAGGATGAGGGTGAGGATGAGGAGGGTCTGTGTGTAAAAGGGTCTCCGTTTAAAGGCGTTTGTGTGTGTAAGGGCTTGTCTGTAAAAGTATTTGTGTGTGAAAGGGTCTGTTTGTAAAAGGATCTGTGTGTAAAAGTGTATCTGTGTAAAGATGTTTGTGTGTGAAAGGGTCTGTGTGTAAAAGTTTTTATATATGTGTAACAGGGTCTGTGCGTACAAGGGATTGTGTGAAAAGCGTCTGCGTGTAAAAGGGTCTTTGCTCACCTTTTCACATTTTAACATCCTGACATCTTCCCCTCCTCATCGACACATCTGCACATCTTCACATCTTCTCATCCTCACATCCTCACATCTTCAAAACTTCACATCTCCATATCATTTCACATCTTCACCTCTTCACTGTTCACATCCTAACATCTTCACATCTTCACCTCTTCGCATCTTCACATCTTCACACTTTCACATCCTGACATCTTCAATTCCTCATCCGCACACCTGCGCATGTTCACATCTTCACATCTTCACCTGATCACATGCTCACATCTTCAAATACTCAGGGCTTCATCTCTTCACATCCTCACATCTTTACATCTTCACATCCTCAGTAATCTCGTTTTTTTTTGGCGCCTTTTACATTCATATCTTCTTTCTTTGAGACATTATCATATATTTGTCTGTATCTATGTTTCATGCTATGCGCTCTTCAAAGTTACATATCTCACTATACTTCTCTTCGCTCTCGGGCCATCCGTCGTCTAGTTCCTCAAGCAGATGAAGGATGAATTTTCTGTGAGCCATGAAAAGTTGAATGGTGTTGGCTCAAGCATCAAGTTTCTCAGGATAGCAATAGTGGAGGTTGAAGATGGTTTCGTTCTGATGCCTGGTAAAGCCATTGAGAAAGTGGTCCTGATTCAAGCGTTTGAGCACGAGTTTGGCCATGCAAGACTGCAGAAAATCTCATGTGATTCGGGAATGCAATTGCCCAACTCAGCCAAGTTGAATGCAAAGGACGCAAGTGACTTCAGGTCAACTGTTGGTCTTTGTCTTTACATTGGGAGAGGGGGGTTAGATGAAGGCGTTCATGAAATGACAGCCATGTCTTGTAAGCTCGGCGGAGGTTTCCCGCAGCGTAATTTCACCAACAAATCTGATAGAACTTTCAAACAG
>BGPT01001750.1:95762-108889 GCA_003297045.1 Symbiodinium sp. clade C Y103 | reverse complement strand
ATCCACTGATGGATCAAAAGGTGGTTGGAGCGTCGGCCTATCTATCTGTCTATCTATCTGCCTGCCTAACTAACTGACTAACTGACTAACTGACTAACTAACAAACTGACTAACTGACTAACTGACTGACTAACTGACTAACTAACTAACTAACTACCTAACTAACTAACTAACTAACCAACTGACTAACTGACTAACTAACTAACCAACTGACTAACTGACTAACTGACTAACTGACTAACTAACTACCTAACTAACTAACTAACTAACTAACTAACTAACTAACTAACTAACTAATTAACCAACCAACTAACTAACTAACTAACTACCAAACTAACTGACGAACTGACTAGCTGAGTAACTGACTAGCTAACGAACTAACTAGCTGACTAAGAAACTAGCTAGCTGACTAACTGACTAACTGACTAACTGACTAACTGATTAACTGACTAATTGACTGACTAACTAACTAACTAACTAACGAACTAACTAACCAACCAACTAACTAACTAACTAACTAACTAACTAACTGAGGAACTGACTTAGTGAGTAACTGACTAGCTAACTAACTAACTAACTAACTAGCTGACTTTGAAACTAACTAACTGACTAACTGACTAACTGAGTAACTGCCTAACTGACTGACTAACTGACTGACTCACTGNGTTGTTAAGTTGTTAAGTGGTTACGTTGTTAAGTTGTTAAGTGGTTAAGTTGTTTAATTGTTAAGTGGTTAAGTTGTTCAATTGTTAAATGGTTAAGTGGCTAAGTTGTTAAGTTGTTAATTCAGTTAGTTGACTGACATCTCAAAATATGCTTAAAACCGTCAGTTTTTGACACTTTTGACTTCCAAATGTGCTTGGCGCCACAACGGCGTGCACTTTTTCGACATCGAATCATCATCGAATCGTCAAAAAGTGCTCCGNNNNTCCGAGACCGTCAGTTTTTAACACTTTTCACTTCCAAATGTGCTTCGCGCCACAGCGCCGTGCACTTTTTCCACATCTCATCTTCCAAAAGTTGTCCGAGACCGACAGTTTTTGACACTTTTTACTTCCAAATGTGCTTCGCGCCACAACGCCGTACACTTTTTTGACATCTCAACTTCCAAAAGTGCTCCGAACCCGACGGTTTTTAACACTTTTGACTTCCAAATGTGCTTCGCGCCACAGCGCCGTGCACTTTTTCCACATCTCAACTTCCAGAAGTGCTCCGAAGCTGTCAGTTTTTAACACTTTTTACTTCCAAATGTGCTTCGCGCCACAACGGCGTGCAATTTTTCATGCCTCATCTGCCAAGATGTCTCCGCACCCGCCGCTTGAGCGAGCCTACTTTTCGACCCTCCGGAGCCACAAAACATTGGAAAAACACAGTGTTTCGCGACTTTCCTACCTTTTCGCGCACCTGCATCTCTTCTCTTCTGACTTTCTCATCTCTTATCTTCTCTCTTCTGACTTTCTTCATGGCTGTGCTTTTCCATCTGTCCATATTGTCGGAAGGTGTAGCTTCTAAACTTCCTTCGATAATATATGTAATGTATGTATGTATGTATCTATGTATCTATCTATCTATCTATGTATGTATGTATGTATCTATGTATCTATGTATCTATGTATCTATGTATCTATGTATCTATGTATCTATGTATCTATGTATGTATCTATATATCATTGTATCTATATATCTATGTATTTATATATCTATGAATCTATATATCTATGTATCTATGCATGTATACATCTGTGCATCTATGTATTTATGTATTTATGGATCTATCTATGTATATATAAATATACCTATCTATCTTTGTTATGGATCTATGTATCTATGTATCTATATATCTATGTATCTATGTACCTATCTATCTATATATCGATGTATCTATATATCTATGTATCTATGTATCTATCTATCTAACCTATCTATGTATCTATGTATCAGTGTATCTATGTATCTATATATCTATGTATCTATGTATCTATATATCTATGTATCTATGTATCTATGTATCTATCTACCTATATATCGATGTATCTATATATCTATGTACCTATGTATCTATGTATCTATCTATGTATCAATCTATCTATCTATCTATCTATCTATGTATCTATGTATCAATGTATCTATATATCTATGTATCTACATATCTATATATCTATGTATCTATGTATCTATGCATCGATGTATGTATATATCTATGTATCTTTGTATCTATGTATCTATGTATCGATGTATCTATGTATCTATGTATCTATGTAAGGATGTATCTATGCATCTGTCTATCTATGTATCTATGTATCTATGTATCTATGTATTTATGTATTTATGGATCTATGTATCTATGTATCTATGTATCTATATATCAATGTACAATGTATCTGTGTATCTGTGTATCTATCTATGTATCTATATATCAATGTATCTGTGTATCTGTGTACGCAAGTACGTATGTACGAATGCATGTGTTACTGTAATGTAATGTACTGTAATGCAAGGTAAGGTAAGCTAATGCAATGCAATGCAATGCAAACTAATGTAATGTAATGTAATGTAATGTAATGTAATGCAATGCAATGCAATGTAATGTAATGTAATGTAATGTAATGTAATGTAATGCATGTATTGCAATGTAATGTAATGTCATGCAATAGAATATTGTGTTATGTTATGTTATGTAATGTAATGTTATGTTGTCTAATATTCTGAAATGTTATGTTGTGTAATTTTATGCAATGTAGTGTAATGTTATGTAATGCAATGCAATGTAGTGCAATGTAATGTAATATAATGTAATTTAATGTAGTGTAGTGCAATGTAGTGTAATGTAATGTATGCAATGTATTGTATTGTGTTGTAATGCAATTCAATGCAACAAAACATAGCGTATTGTGATGTATTGTACAGCATAGTACTGTAATCTAATGTAATGTAATGCAATGTAATGTAATGTAATGCAGTGTAATGTAAAGTATGTATTTATTAAACAGGTGTGTATATATATAATGATATATATATATATATATATTTTACACTGCTTAATATGTATCCATTCTCATATTTGTCAAACTCCGTTTGCCCCAAAACCAGCCATCTCCAATAATTCCACCTTGAAACACCATGAAGATCCTTGCGCCAGGCAGTGTGCTTGCAGCATTGACAGAGGTCTGAGATCGCTAAAAAAAGGTCCACATGAGCGATGGGTGCCCACGGAACCGCGATGAATGCCTCGCATGCCATTGCATTGGGTTTTAGTCATGATATGTTGTGATCAAGCCCGCTTCCAGGCTTCCTGGCTTCCCTCAAGCTTGTGTAGTTTCGTTTGCACACAGCAGCAGCCTGGAAACGGGGAATATCACATGTAATTTCATGGTTCATGGACCTACAAAGAGCGAGAAACACCAGGAGCAGACTGAAGGAACACCTAGCACAAGGTGAACTTGAAAGATTGCCGGCATGCTGTGGCAATTTCAGATTCTGGAATACAAAGCAAAGCAAACTCTAGAATAGCCGAATAGCCTTTGGAAGGCAATGTGAGAGCCTAACCTCCAAGTTGGAGGTAGTTAAACAGCCATGAGGGCCTTCTTGGGATTGTCCACCAGCAGGAGCTCCAGATCAGGCGGTCCTAAACCTACATGGCAGCTGCTTCCCTTGATTGTACAATTCAGCCCTTTTCCCAGCGTAAGTTTAGGGGTTCAGCCCAGATAAAGGTTTGGTGCAGCTTCCGGTGGGTCCAGGCTGGTTTGGGAGGTCCTGAAAGCTGCGGTGTGGGTTCCTACAGGTTCCAGGTGGGTTCTGGTGTGCTGGTTCTGTGGTTCGGGTGTGGGTTCTGGGATGGTTCGGGATGGTTGCGAGGTTCTGATGGTTCTGGTGATTGTGGTGAGGGTTCCAGGGTGGTTCCGGGTGGTTCCGGAGTTTCCGGTCCACTGTTTTCGTGATGTCAATGATGTTATCATGTATCCTCTAATGCCATGTGTATACATTTCCAACCATCTTTGCTGTTGGGGATACTGCCTGGCCTTTTTTCGTGGCATTGATCTCTCCATGATTGGCTAAGAATGTTTTTCAGAGGTGCTCCTGGTGGTTCCTCCGGTTCCGGTTCTGCAAGTCAGGCTCGAGCATGTGCAAATGGCAATCTATGGCAATGTATGGCAAATTCATGGCAATCTAGTGCAGGTCTCTCACAGAGTTCTGTGCCACCTGGTCCTTGTCGCTAGATCGGATGCCCAGGATAGAGCGCCACTTGCTGCGTGGGTTCCTGCCTCAAGGAGGAAGGTGTAGTGCTTCTTGTGAGTCTCAAAGTGGCTTGTGAAATTACTCGCCAATTATGCTACACCGGGAAGGAGCTTTGCATACAAGTGAGGTGAGTTGCAGGGCGCTGTTATGATCCAAACGAATCCAAGAATTGATTTGTTCGCTGAGATATCAATCGACCCCAGAACTGGCGAGCTCAGCCTGGGGACCCATGCTGGCGGATTTGTTCTTTATGGTTCTTTGACTGGCCATGCTGGCGGCAGCGACAGCTGCGACAGCTGCGACAGTGCCAGGCCCGTACCCCGAAGCTGCTGTGCGAAGACTTGAGCAGGTCTTGGAGATCAGCTGCATCTCAAGCTGAGCTATGATGAAGGAATAGGTTCTTTGATTCTTGAGTTCAGAAAGCTTGAGGATGTATGAGGATTTTCAATGTTTTCAAGCATGATTTTGATATCATTTTGATATATATATATATATACATGTAAAGACACTATCTATCCTATACATTGTATTGATATATTTCGATTGCAATAATTGCAGGCCTACCATAGTCGTCGAGACCGACAGGCCAGGGGAGGGTTTCTTTTGTTAGGTGCTTGTTGCTGTCACATGAGTCTGAAGTTGGTTAGGTTGGTCAAGTTCGTCAAGTTGGTTTAGTTCGTTCAGTTCGTTCAGTCCTTCTTCTTGGTCTTCAACTTAGGTCAAGCTGTCTGGACTTGGACTCGGTGCAGTCTACGAGACTCTCATCGTGGATTTCGGGGTGCGATTTGCACACGTTGTGTTCTTGCAGCCTTTGTTGATTTCGGAACTTTGTGCCATGAGATTTATGGCTTTCTCCTAAGACTTAAAATCTCAGTTGCAGAGTCAGTCCTGTCAACAAGCATCATAGCTTGAAGGTCAGCCTTTGCCCACAGTGCTGCACTGAAACAAGTGACAAGATCAGCAGCCCAACACAGGGTCCTGGAGAGCTCCCGATGCAGAAGAGAGTGGGTGGCGGCAAGTGGGCTTCTCATCCAGCCAAAGCCAGAGGGTTTTTTGAGGTTGCTGAGCATCGTTTGCCCCATTGGTTGATGTGTTTTGTTGGTCGATGTTGTGAAAAAGGCGAGATGTGCGGAGATTTGAATTGGCACCTGGCGACCCTCCACAGGCACTGTGGTTTCAGATTTGAACTGAGAGACTGGCTGAGAATGTGGGGGTGGTGTGGTGCTTGATCCGACAGATTCGTGTTCATGTTGTCCGTGACCGTGGCTGGCGGATAGCTGATCTTGCGGTACCTGGTGTCACCCAGGAGCTAGTTGAAGTCAGTTGAAGAGGTGAAATGAAGACTTTGAACATATCGCATGAAATCGCAGAAATCATTCAGAAATCATAGCAAAGACTTGGCAAAGACACGAGGAACAAAACACATCCATTTCTTTAGCCTGAACCCCTGCAGGAGAGAATCGTTTCCTTGGATTCCACTCCTGGGCCAGCTCCAGCACCGCCTCCACTGCCGCCTCCGCCTCCCGAATTCTTGAGCTGGGGCCCCACGGAGATGGGAGAGATCAATGACGACGGATCCTGCGAGCATCCCAGGTACATATCGCAAGCCCACTCCGGAGGAACTCGAGGACTGCCAAGAGATGCCAAGAGTCTTCAAGTTGGTATCGATACTGAATCAACACCTACAAAATTCCTTACTGTTTGGTACAAAGTTTTGAGGAGAGAGCTGCCGCTATTGCGCAAGATGATAGGGAAGGACTTGTTGGGTCCGGGGCTTATGTTCTTTGTGATTATTTCTGCGCACAACTGTGTGGTATGTATTCAGATGCTTTCAATGACTTGGCACATGGTTCTCGGACCCCATCCACCGAACTGGCGGGGATATTTATGCTGATGGGTTGCTGTGAGCAGGCTGTGGGAGTGGTGTCGAGATGCTGAAACTCAACATCCAGGCTCTGCATCTGGTTTATCAATCACATTTTGATATATTTTCAATATTTCCCATTTTGATTGCATTGTGTTGTGGGCACCGCTATAGCCTGGTAGATGCAGGATGGTTTAATGATGTTTAATGGGTATATCCATTTTTTGGGCAACCTCAAGCGCATTTTTAGCTCATGCGTCCAGAACTATGCCAGGCAGCCTGGGTCCAGAAAAGTGGGCCGCGTGAGGAACCTGGAAAAAGTTGCAGCTTGGAGTGCCAGAAATTCTGCATACCTTGGGAGGTACAGTGCTGACCACAACCACGAGATAGAAACAGCTTTCAGAAATGGTGTCCGGGCGCTCATCGTTTCGGATGAATTCGGAAATTAGAAATTAAAATTGTGAGTGCCTGCTGTTCTGACCCCAAGGACTTGCAAGCAGACATTGTGATCGGAATTCGCAGCTACGAAGTGCTTTTCGAAGGATCGACTATGCACGGAAAACAGGCAGACTTGCATTTCAAAGCTTCAGAACTCCACTTCTTGATGATTACATGATGCTTTCAGTACTGTCAGACCCAACCGTTGAACCCACAGTGTCTACGGATCCTTTAGATGGCAAAGCTGGAACTTCGATGAACTTCGTGTCAGGTAGACAAAAAACATAAAAAACGACGGTTTGTTCGGCGAAGAGCTGTTCTCGTCCAAGAGAAGGAAGCCTGGAGCCCGGAACAAATCCTCAATCAGCAGGGCCACGAGTGGAGTGAACAAGAGGTGTCTAGACAGAGGTGCCCATTGGAGGACAGAAAGGACACATCTAAAGTCTTAAGACAGTCTTAGGTGTTCATATACAATATATGTTGCATGGATCATACGCATTATATCATCATGTTGGTTCCCCCTTCGACACGTATTGCATGTACAACATTGTTTGATATTTGCGATTCTGATACGGGTTGTAATTGTTGCCTTTATTAAATGCATTACCTTAATTACATGTATGCCATGTATCACACATTGTACGGACTGTACCATGTTCTGGAGTACATGTAAATAACATGTATGATACTTGCAATGTATTTGAGGTGTATCTTATTGTGTAATGCACATCAGTTCCAACATAGCATGACAGTGGAGCATGGGAGGAAGGTACTGTGCTGGATTTCTCTCAGGCGGCCCTACAAAGTGGGGAAGCTGCTGTGGCGACAGCCGTTGCTCAGGACACAGTCCTTCTAGTTTGAAGACCCAAATGATTTTGCTTTAAAAAGCCCGAGATATCAGCTGCCAAGCAAGATGGCACGCATGCTTTCTATACCAGTTTTGACTACTTGCTGCTTTCCTGAGACAAACCTGTGAGTCATCTGCTTGATGTGGACTTTGTACAAACTATGGTAGGTTGCAAGTCACAAAAGGTAACTCCTGGAGGGCTACCCTTGAGTTTTGCTTTATGGCGTAAAGGGGAGGCTCCCAACCCATAAGTGCCGATTGGTCGGACCAAACAGTATTACTTTTCACTTCCTGCCCTGCCCCCCTTCCCCATCTCCATTGTTTCCCGGATCACACATATATACATATATACATATATGTATATTATATGGCTGATATATCTTTGTACATATTTTGATCCCAAACATTGTAAGTTGATTTTGTCACAATGTGGATGTGTACGGCTGCCTGGCAGGATCCTTCTCTAGCTGAAAAAGAATGTGTCATTTGTGCGGAATCCTTCGCAGATACGTTGGCATCTTGGTGGGTGTGAGAAGACACAAAGTATCACTACAATCACTCCTGTACTGGCATTGCTGAACTTGAGCCTTCTGTTGAGTGGAAACCCTGAAAATCCTTCCTAACTTGAGGTATGCCATGCCGGTGGTTCGACTGCGAGAATGCGGACACATGTTTCATGGAGCCTGTGCCAAGAACTGAAATACACGACAGTCAGACTCACTACGTGAAATCCAAGGTCCAAAAAGTCCACAGGTTTCAGGTCCAAGGAATCGTACGTATCACACGTCACAGGCAGTACGTTTCGATACGTTTCGTATGTTGCTCGATGATTCTTCGTTGGGATTCGTCCTTCGAGGTTCAAGACCTGGCCGACCGCAAAAAAACTTGCCCTTTTTGTCGTGCTGAGGTGCTGCATTTTGCTGCCCTGTTGACATTTTTGTCATTTTTCGTTGATAGTTTTAGTTATGTTTAGTTCAAATGCGCTCCTTTGCGTCAAATTGGTGGGTTGGATGTCCAGAAGAGCATGGAACACCTCATCCAAGATGAACGCCAAGGTTCTTCGTCTTGTTTTGGTTTTCTTGGCTTTCTTGCAAATCAATGGATCCATTTCCAGGTGAACTGGCGCAACGTCGAAGAAGTTCAGATGTTTTCAGGAGATTCCAACATTCAGGCGGGATCAGGGTTGAATCAGGGTGGCATCCACAGAGCAAACAGCAACATCCCGGTGGTACGGACAGTTGTTTGACACAGGCTGCATACGAGCTCTCGCCTTAGCTGTTTGGTTTCGATGCGGAGATGGAGTTGACCTCGGATTCCTGCAATCCAAATCAATCCAAGGCCTCCACCACCTCCACCACCGCCTGGTGCAGGGACCTCAGACATCCTCAGACATCCTCAGATTATGTTTTTGTTTTTTCAAGTGAACGGAATGGCTTCGAGGATTCTTAATTCGTAAAGTAGCAGATGCAAGTACACAGCAGAAGTGGATGCAGTTGCCATGCTGAGGTCGAAAGCATTTGACTTCCATGTCAGTGCAGAGTTGCCTGGTGGAAAAAAATGTGGAAAAGAGCTTCAATCAATTCCAATCATTTTATTCCTGGCCTCAGAGGTTGGACATTGCTATTTTGCTGGTTGTCAGAGAGAGCACAACTTTGCCGAGACCATTTCTGTTTTGCTCGCAGCGGGACAGATGGTAGAAAGCTATCCCTACAGAGCAGCAAGGGTTCTTTGCACTTGTGCATTGATTTGCGCGCTTTTCTTGTCAGAATCCAGCCAATCCCATGAAATGCACTTCGTTCTTGTCACTTGTCAGCCAATCCTGAGATCAACATCTATAGGATCTGAATGGATCTGATGTAAACCTTAGATGCCAGTGGCACAAGCCATGTGACAGACAGCCCATGCCGGGGCTTCGATGGCTTGAATGCGCCAGTTTGCCAGTGCACCATGTCAATGATACAGAGGTGGGATTATTTTGTAAAGCTTCTGCCATGTTTCCAGGAAGGCGTGTACAGGTTTATTCTGTTTGAATCAAGCTCGACGGTTCTGTTTTCAATTTGACATTCTCCTCTTCCTCGCATTGTTTCAGGGCATGGTCACAAGAAACTGACCCTGAAGGTGCGCAACTTGTGTCCGTTGCACTCGCAAGAGCACTCAGCCTTCATAGATGCAACTCCTCTTCAAGATGCCAGTGTCTTGGCAGCTTTGAGCCTGAAGGCTGCCAGTCTTCTAAACTACTTCTTGGAAATAGTTGAAAGATGTCAAAAGAAGAAGGTAGAATCTGAATATATTTAAAGGCTTACGCCTGACAGCCGGGCGCCGGCAAGGAAAGGGACGCTGAAGAGGGTTGTCGGCTTTATGTTGGCCCGCGGTGGTCCTAGCATCGCCTACGTTGGACCGATGGTTGTTGTCGTCGTTGTCGTTGTCGTTGTTGTCGTTGTCGTTGTTGTTGTCGTTGTCGTTGTCGTTGTCGTTGTCGTGGTTGTCGTCGTCGTCGTCGTCGTCGTCGTCGTCCTCGTCGTCGTCGTCGTCGTCGTCGTTGTTGCTGCTGCGGTCTTGGCCGCGGTGGTTTTGGCCGCTGCTGCTTTGGCCGCTGCTGCTGCTGCTGCGGCTGCTGCAGCTGCTGCTGCGGTTGTTGTTGTTCTTGTTGTTGGTGTTGTTCTGCTTCTTCTTCTTCTTCTTCGTCTTCTTCTTCGTTGTTGTTGATGTGGTGGGTGTTCTTCTTCTTCTTCTTCTTCTTCTTGTTCTTGTTCTTGTTCTTGTTGTTGTTGTTGTTGTTGTTGTTGTTGTTGTTGTTGTTGTCGTTGTTGTTGTTGTTGTCGTTGTCGGTGTTGGCCGCCCAAGTTGACCGCATCTTGGCCCAAGTTGGCCCCATCTTGGCCCAAGTTGGCCCCATCTTGGNTTGGCCCAAGTTGGCCCCATCTTGGCCCCATCTTGGCCCAAGTTGGCCCCATCTTGGCCCAAGTTGGCCCCATCTTGGCCCAAGTTGGCCCTATGTTGGCCCTATGTTGGCCCATGTAGGGCCCATGTTGGGGGGTCTTGGAGCCATATTTTTCGCCATCTATGTTGAAGCACCTTCAAGACGGCATTTTTCCCGTCCCGGACCCCTCCCGGGGGCCCAAAATGCTGTAAAAACCACGATTTTTGCACATCGCCAAGATGCAGGCCCGGCCGGCCGAGGGGCACGAAACCCTGTAAAACGCGGCATTTTTTGACGTCGCACGCACGATCCCCTGTAAATTACAGGGTCTTCAGTCGACACGTGTCGGTCGGGGGTGGGTCGGCGGCAGGGGGCGGCAGCGCATATAACTTTCGGTTACCACCGAAGGCCCTCCGGGCGACACACGGGCAGCCGGCGCCCGGATTTAAAGGCTGACGCCTGACAGCCGGGCGCCGGCAAGGAAAGGGACGCTGAAGAGGGTTGTCGGCTTTATGTTGGCCCGCGGTGGTCCTAGCATCGCCTACGTGGGACCGATGGTTGTTGTCGTCGTTGTCGTTGTCGTTGTCGTTGTCGGTGTTGTTGTCCTTGTTGTTGTCGTTGTCGTTGTTGTTGTCGTTGTCGTTGTCGTTGTTGTCGTTGTCGTCGTCGTCAACGTCGTCGTCGTCGTCGGCGGCGTCGTCGTCGTCGTCGGCGTCATCGGCGTCGTCGTCGTCGTCGTCGTTGTTGCTGCTGCGGTCTTGGCCGCGGCGGTTTTTGGCCGCTGCTGCTTTGGCTGCTGCTGCTGCCGCTGCCGTTGTTGTCGTTGTCGTCGGCGTCGTCGTCGTCGTTGTTGCTGCTGCGGTCTTGGCCACGGTGGTTTTGGCCGCTGCTGCTTCGGCCGCTGCGGCTGCCGCTGCTGCTGCAGCTGCTGCTGCTGCTGCAGCTGCTGCTGCGGTTGTTGTTGTTCTTGTTGTTGGTGTTGTTCTGCTGCTTCTTCTTTGTCCTCTTCTTCGTTGTTGTTGATGTGGTGGGTGTTCTTCTTGTTGTTGTTGTTGTTGTTGTTGNCTTCTTTGTCCTCTTCTTCGTTGTTGTTGATGTGGTGGGTGTTCTTCTTGTTGTTGTTGTTGTTGTTGTTGTTGTTGTTGTTGTTGTTGTTGTTGCTGTTCTTGTTCTTGTTCTTGTTCTTGTTCTTGGCACCATCCTGGCCCAAGTTGACCCCATCTTGGCCCAAGTTGACCCCATTTTGGCCCAAGTTGGCCCCATCTTGGCCCAAGTTGGCCCCATCTTGGCCCAAGTTGGCCCCATCTTGGCCCANNNCCATCTTGGCCCAAGTTGGCCCCATCTTGGCCCAAGTTGGCCCCATCTTGGCCCAAGTTGGCCCCATCTTGGCCCCAGGTTGGGCCGTCTTGGGGCCATTTTTTCCCCATCTATGGTGAAGCTATGTTGAAACACCTTCAAGACGTCGATTTTTCCGTCCCGGACCCCTCCCGGGGGCCCAAAATGCTGTAAAAACCACGATTTTTGCACATCGCCAAGATGCACGCCCGGCCGGCCGAGGGGCCCGNGGGCCCAAAATGCTGTAAAAACCACGATTTTTGCACATCGCCAAGATGCACGCCCGGCCGGCCGAGGGGCCCGAAACCCTGTAAAACGCGGCATTTTTTTACGTCACGCGCACGATCCCCTGTAAATTACTAGTTCTTCAGTCGACCGGGGGTCGACCGGAGGTCGACACGGGGTGGGTCGGCGGCAGGGGGCGTCAGTGTATATAACCTTCGGTTACCACCGAAGGCCCTCCGGGCAGCACACGGGCTGCCTCAGGCCGGCGCCCGGATTTATGAGGCTTACGCCTGACAGCCGGGCGCCGGCCAGTTGGAACCACGGGGCCGTATCGGGGTCTAGGTGGGGGCCCATGTGGGCGCAGAAGGGGCTGTTGTTGTTGTTGTTGTTGTCGTTGTCGTTGTCGTTGTTGTTGTTGTTGTTGTTGTTGTTGTTGTTGTTGTTGTTGTTGTTGCTGTTGTTGTTGTTGTTGTGGTTGTTGTTGTTGTTGTTGTTGTTGTTGTTGTTGTTGTTGTTGTTGTTGTTGTTGTCGTGGTGGGTTCGGTTGCTGTTGCTGTTGGGGTCGTGGTCGTCTTGTCGTGGCTGTCGTCGTCGGTGTTGGTGTTGTTGATGTTCCGGTGGTTGTTGTGGTTGTGGTTGGTGTCGGGGTAGTTGGGGTTGTGGTGGTTGTGGCTGTTGTTGTTGCTGTTGTTGTGGTTGCTGCTGTTGTCGGTGTTTTCGTCCTGGATGTGGTTGTTGGTGTGGTNTAGTTGGGGTTGTGGTGGTTGTGGCTGTTGTTGTTGCTGTTGTTGTGGTTGCTGCTGTTGTCGGTGTTTTCGTCCTGGATGTGGTTGTTGGTGTGGTTGTTGTTGTTGTTGTTGTTGTTGTTGTTGTTGTTGTTGTTGTTGTTGTTGTTGTTGTTGTTGTCTTGGCCCAACTTGGCCCCATCTTGGCCCAAGTTGGCCCCATCTTGCTTGAAGTTGGCTCCATCTTGGCCCAAGTTGGCCCCAAGTTGGCCCCATCATGGCCCAAGATGGCCAAACCTTCGCCCAAGTTGACCCCATCTGGGCCCAAGCNTTGGCCCCAAGTTGGCCCCATCATGGCCCAAGATGGCCAAACCTTCGCCCAAGTTGACCCCATCTGGGCCCAAGCTGGCCCCATCTTGGCCCAAGTTGATGCCATCTTGGCCCCATCTTGGCCCAAGTTGGCGCCATCTTGGCCCAAGTTGGCCCCATCTTAGCCCAAGTTGGCCCCATCTGGGCCCTATGTTGGCCCATGTTGGC
>BGPT01001750.1:73620-91268 GCA_003297045.1 Symbiodinium sp. clade C Y103 | reverse complement strand
TTCTGAATTCCTATAGATAGATAGTAGAATATACTAGAATATATATTTATTATATATAGCAGCTAGCCGGCCGCTCCTGCTGTTGCTGCTGCTGCTGCTACTGCTGCTGCTACTGCTGCTGCTGGTGCCTGCTGCTGCTGCCAATTAGAATTCGTGGCAAAAACACATAATTTCGTGCCCAAAACACATCAAAAGTTAAAAGAAAAAATCCCTAACGTCGCTTCTGCATTCCTATAGAATGAAGACATTTGGACCTGGACATTTGGAACGCTGCCAGCAGCTGTTGCTGGATGGGAAAACACCATGGCAGTAAAGGACGGAGATGCGTCAAAATTGCCTCCAAAAACTCCCTAACGTAACTTCTGAAACCTTAAAATAATGAAAATTTCGAGCTTCTAATTTTGGTATCTATGTTTTGGACAGCTGCTGCTGCTGCTGCTGGTGGTTGTGGTGGTGGTGGTGGTGTTGTTGTTGTTGTTGTTGTTGTTGTTGTTGTTGTTGTTGTTGTAGTTGTAGTACCTCTCTGCCCTGACGCGCTCCCCCTTGCGTTGCCGGGGTCGGCGGATATAGATCATCTATTTGTAAATCTTCCCCATTCTCAACAGGTTTTTCTTGCTGGGCTCCATTTGGCTCAGGTCAGATCTCTCGGAGGGCAATATCTCAAGACTTCCTGGACGGATCCGGACAGCTATCCGGACAGCTTTCAGCAAGCATTCCGAGCATTCCGACAGCTTTCGATGACGGCTGGCTCACCTGGGCAAAGTCCAATCCTCTTTTGGTTTTGGGCATGATCACTCCAGTCTTTTCAATTGCAGCTGCAGCGTTGACAGGACTCCGTCAGACTCTGCCGTCAGATGTGTGCATGTGTGTGGTAGTTTTGGAGACAAGCTTTGAAGTAAGCATCGGATTTCAATGCTTCTGTTTTTTTCTTTGCGGTTACTGCAGATAACCCACGTATATTAATGATATTAATGTATCTTAATGTATCGTAGTCTTAGAACATTGTATAATCATACTGTATACAGCTGTATACACGTATTGATCTTTGTATGTACACATACTTTCGATTTGTGTGCTTGAAGTCGGGCCCCAAGTGGCGAGGAATTGCAGGGCTTTTTGCAGCTTCTGCAGCCACATCAGAAGCACCTGCAGATGCTGGCGAAGGAGATGATGGTGAGGGTATGTTTGGTGATTTTGGAGATTTCGATTTAGGTGATTGGGGAGGTGATGATGAATAGAATGAATAGAATGAAAAGAATAAATAGAATGAATAGAATGAATAAAATGGAGAATGTACTTGCTGCAAGCTTAACAAAGGCTTGAAGCGGCTAAAAGAGATCCAAAAAGAAGCTTGCGGCAACTCGTGGACACCTATCTCTCGCGGAGTCCTTGTGCAAACCCAGCTGTTCACCATGTGGGGACATGTAGAGGACATGCTGTGCTCGTCTTATCAGGCTCAAGAATAGCTTGACTGTACTCAAAGTGATCACATGCAACTACAATACCTCAAAGGCTACATTGCAACTTCAAGTCAATCCAGACTTCGTCACCACCATTTGCCTGTTTTGCAGCCAAGCGTCCTTGCTGTCCACTGGGGACTGATACGACAGTTGCAACACAACCCGGCGATGGGCATGAAGCGGAGCCATGATATCTCCATGGAGGTGGATGCAGTTCTGGCCGTCTAAGTCTAGTAGCTGTTCCTGGCTGTTCCTTTGAGATTTGTACAGATATCCATGGACAAAAGAAGTCGGTCATCAAAGCTTCAAAAGATTGGAGAAATGTGGAGAAATGCACATACAAAGAGAAGAAGCACTTAGATCCTGTGGCAGCTCTCAGACACTTTCGGAGTTTGCTTTTGTGCACTGGCATCAGTCGACCTTTGGGGCGACCACCGCATTGTGTTGCAGCTGTGGAGTACCAATGGTTCCGAATCAGTCTGGGCCTTGGAAACCCGTTCTTCTGTTCCCCAACAGCGGATGCTTGGGATCTCAGCGGTTCACCATTCTGGGTGAGGGGTCCAAACGCTTGTGCGGTGATTCGGGCGGTTCCAAGACTCACTTTTCACGGATCCAAGCTTCATTGAAGGGTTTCAAGGCTACATAGGTTCCAGGGTTGGGAGGCTCCAGGTTCGCTGGTACTCTGGAACTGGAACCGTTACTACTGTTCTATTGCAGAGCTTGCTCAATTTTCGGGAACTCCCCAGGAGGATGTTTTAGTTCTTTCTTTAGGGAACTTCCCCAGTATATTTATCAGAGGTAATTTTGACTCAACTGTTGTGGACTTCACGATATGGAGTCATCTGCACAATGCTGCAAGGAGCATGCGTTGTGCAGCATGTTTGAAGGCAGAGGCTCCGAGGGCTGCTGCTTTTGGCTTTCTCCTTCAGTCACACTGTGTATGTCCCACAAGTGAGACTTCGTTGCTTGGCAGGTCTCCATCACAGATGGTATTTCAAGGAAAGTGGTCTTGGGCCTACTTGTGAATACTCTCCTTATTGTGTTTGTTGTTTTTGTTGTTTAGACAATTGTCAAAATCTGTCGTTCAACTGAAACCTCGCTCTATCAGGTCCTTCAGCGCTGCCGCAACTGTACTCGGTGCTCTCCCTTTGAGTTTGTTCATTTTCTGTGTGATCACTGCTGCTGCACAACTTGAATGTCGTTGCAGGGTTCAAGTCTAAGTGGAAGTCATGCGGCAGTTTCTAACCCGCAAACACGGTAGCAGAACAAGAGCATTCTATCAAGACACTGCAAAGCTGGGTTCACTTGAGCCTGTCCCGGATAGCTAACAGCCATGGCTGCCCCGCACTCTCAAGAGGTGCGAAAAAGATGAGCACGCTATCACTAAAATTACCAGATTAGATCTTGGGTTAGATGGAATCGCGCATATTCCGCCTCTATCTATGCATGTACCATGACAATCTACGATAGTCTACGACATGCTATTTCACTTTGTTCAAGCACCTCGACCTAAAGTTGTTCAACTTGACTTCTTTGTACGGTTGCAACTTCGTTGCACCTGTTACAGGTCCAGCCTGAAGGTGCTGCAGCCTGGGGCTTGGAAAAGCAGCCAGGACAAAGCACCGAAGCTGCACTGCAGAGTTGCCCGGTGAGCGCCAGCCAGGTGAAGAAACAACGCTGCGAGGACAAGTGGATTGATGGCCTCCTACAGTGCGCCACTCTAATGCGATCCTCATGAACCTATGTGAACATGTGTGAACCTTGTGCTTTTAAAGTCCCCTTCTTTGGTCCTGCATGTAACTTGGATTACAAATGCACGTGGTATTCTTCTGGTTGCCACAACCCTTTTTGTTTTTTTGTGACTTGCCAGCCATAGATGAATGTGTTTTGTGCGCAGGTACTCATGGCGTGACAGGCTGACGATCGTATCAGATCCTCGCGGTGTTTTGGCACCTTGACTGCAGATGAAGGATTTTTTTTTCAGTTTTTGCAGTCTCTGAACACTTTGCTTAATTTGGTGCCAGGCAAGAGGAACAGGAACTTCAATGTGGGCTGCAGGGGAGGCTTGACTTTCGCTCAAGTAAATCGAAGTAAATCGTCCCAACCATTTTGTCTCGAAATCTCCAGTTTTGAGTGCTGCTTTGAGGCCTTGTACTTTCTGTGAGATGGCTCTACACTTTCTACACTTGCTCTCGATTCAACTGCATCCAGGTGCTCTCAGACTATTTAGCAGACAATGAACACCTCTGCAGGCAGGAGCAACAGCTGCTGGGCTTCTTGAAACGTGCGTGCACAAGTCATGATTTCACTCGCCCACATGCAAGCATCATCAAGCATCTCAAGGCTGTAATAGGACAGAGTCTTTGGGGTCATGTTTGGCTGTAGTTGATTTGTCCAGGGGAGCCACCTGTTTGGAAGTGGGCGCTGGCACTGGAGTTGCATCCTCAGAATCTTCGCCGCTTCCCGGCTGTTTGGGCGGAAACAGCTCCAGTGAAAAAGAGCGGCCGAGGTTGTTGGTCTAACAGCAGCGTATTTTGGTGCGAAGTTATTTGGCCATGATTTGTTGCTGCACTTTCTGGATGAGATGCTATAGGGTGTTGAATGCGTGGCGTTTCTCTTGTGTTGCTCCTTGCCACCTCCAGTTGCCAGGTTGGTTGTACTGACAGACGTTGCCAGACAGTCGGAAACTCATGAAAGTGCATGTGATACGAGAGCATTTGCCACTGGAACACATCTTGTTGCACGAATCGAAATCCAGCTGAGGATACCCCTTTTGCAGCGAAATGCGACGGCTAATGATGCTGGAGAGGCTCCACAATACAGAGGAGAAAATCGGTGCTTCAATATTGTACCAAATCACCCGTTGCAACAAGGTGCATGTCAAAGAGCTGGACTGGACAAAGGCGGAGCAGAGGTGTGGTTCCCGCAATGCAATATGCAAGATGTCGCCATTTTGACTTTTTCTGAATGCGTTCGTGTCCTGCAGGGCTGGTTTGCAACCATGGAAGGGAAGCTGGACTGGCAGTGGCTGGCCCCTTGCTTTAGCGTGATGGACTTCTGTGATGGCGTGCAATTTCGCCGCCATTAATTTGCCATTGCATGCTGCCGTGCTGTGCTTTGTCCGACCCTTGGATGAAGCACATGTCACGTAATTGGTTTGTTAAGTTTGTTAGCATCACCACTTCTTGCAGGAGTTTGATTGTGGGCTCAGACGTTGGCTACGATCCAGATTTGTTTGAGCCACTCTTGCAGACGTTGCTAGCCCAAAGCCAGAGCCTTACCCTTGAATATCCCTGGTATTTGAAAGGATTCCAAATTACTGTTGCCAGTTCTGACTAGATTGTGCCTCTCTTGGATTTTGATTGGTGTCACTGTTTGACCATGTTTCAGCCAAGGCAGCTCGACAACAAATATCTTGTTGGCTTTGGCTGACCGGGAAGAGGAGCCATTGGAGGTGGAAGCTATTGCTTTCACTTTTTTGAGCAACCTGATGGCTCCAAATGCAAGGAGGATGAGCCAAATGTAGAGGACTTCATTTGTGCAGTCAAGGCCTAAGTTTCACGGGTTAGGAGAACAGGAGCAAGTAGAGACCATGCGAGAACACGATTAGCCGAAGTGAGGCAGCTCCACACTTCGAGGCTTCTGCTTCTTGGCTCTCTATTGGATGCCAAGAAACAGCAACGAAATCGCGCTTTCACCTACCATTCGGAGTAAGGCAGAAGAAACAAGCGGGAAACAAACACAAAAACTTTTTCAAACCACTGGGGCTGTGCGGTGCTGGACCTGCCTCTTCCATGGATTTTATTCTGTTTGACCCTCAATGCTGAAGAATAGCACGATGCTGTTGGTCGTACTTGCTACACATCGCAACTGTACGGTTAGTACATCTCTAGTAGGGACAACATACTTCTTCCGTCCGGGGTCAAAATGAATTTGCCACCTCAACTGCCTCAACTGCTTCCGAAGCAAAAAGTTTTGTGTCAGCAGATTTCAGCAATGAGGTGATCTTCGAAAGACGTGCTGAACCTCAGCAGAGCCTTACAAAGGCCTTGGGGTCGTTCAGATTCTCACAGAGGATCAGAGGTCCAGGCTTCGGCTCATAGTCATTTGCCAGGTTGTCCAGATGCGCAAGAGGCACAAGCGGCACAAACTGTTCATAGCTTGCAAATAGCATGACTTACAGATACTTACAGATATTTGCAGAATTTTCCAGATTGTGCACAAGGACGCGAAAACTATCTCAAGCCAGCCTTGCAACCGTTGGATGATTTGGATGTGTGTGACTGGCAGGTTGACTGGAAGCAGCTGACTACGCCATGACAGAATTTCCGTGGGCCTGGACGGACAGATCCCCAAGGATTCTCAGAGCATGAAATTGGCCTGACGCTTTTGACAAAGACTTTATGGTGCGAGAAGAACTTGAAGTTGCATCAGTTTCTGCCGAGCGTATCGCACTTCAGAACTATTCAGAAGAGGGTTCGACTCGACTCGGGTTCGACTCACCCATCTTGCTTAAAACTTCCTTGTCCTCTGCCTCCTTCCCTGGCGCATCCAGAAGTTTGGTAGTTGATGGGAACATTTTGAGTTTGGAAACTCACCACCAACTATGGAGATTGAATTTAGGCAATTTCGCCTCCCGTGAGCAATGAGTTTGAGACGTGCTATACCCAGATCTATGACAGGATGCGAGACTGTTCATTTCACATGGTGGACGGACGCATACCGGAAATGGCAGGAACGTCAAGGCCTTATAGTGATCGATCCATTTCAGTATTCATGCTTTGCCGCTTTCAGGCCATTTGCTGACCAGTCAGATTCTTTACATCGTTGGTTGATGTTGGCTGAGGGTCCGGCAAGAATTTCTGGCCAAAAAACATTGAAGGACTTTGTCTCCTTGTGCGTACAGATTAGAATCTTGGGAAAGACCAAACCAAACAGAACAGCAACGTGTTCTTCTAGACCATGTTATCCTGGATTTGAACATGGTGCTTCTGGGGGGGGCCCTCGTCACGGAGCATTGTGGGAGTCATGGTGTCAAATGCAAGAGCGTACAAGAAGATCGTGGACTATAAAGTAGCGATGGAAAGAGTTTTTCCCTGTACTGACGATGGAAGTTGCAGCAAGTGATGAAAAACAGTTCCACTGCACGTTTGTTGCAAGAATAAGAAGACGGTTGAAGAATCCAATCGACGCTGGGGTGGATTGCCCATGGAATAGCAAACTTCGGCACTCCTGAAGCAGCCCTGGACAGGTGCTAACGACAAACAGGAAGATTGCAGGGGTGGATTTGGGACGGTGATTTACATGCCATGCGGTGTGTTCTTTTCGTGTTGCTTCGTGATGTCTGGATCCACTTACGGTGCACCTTCGACCGAGTGCTGGCTTCTAGAGTTTACCCAGCTGCCAGTATTCGGACGAGCGCATGGCTCTCCGAAGGTTTCTTGTGGCGTGGACGTGGCGCAGCTTCCCTTACTGAAACTTTGGAACGGGAGGAGTTGCCAAGACACCGCAAAATATATTCAGATGTTGGCAATGCAAGAATGAATCATATTTGAGAATCTTCCACTGGCGCAAGCTTCAAGACGGATATTTCGGCAGATATTTTTGTGGATGCCAGTGTCATGAGAAAGGAAAAATGAGACTTCCCAGGCGGGCCAAGACAATTCCATTTGTCTGAATATTTGGCACAGAAGAACCTTGACTTAGAAGAAATTGTTGTCTCGCAAGATCTTTGTCACCAGCCAATGCATGAATGACGGCAGAAAATATTGTTTTGCCTGGAGCAACAACTGTCTATTTGGTTTAAGAAAAACACTGCTTCCCATGCCAGCATGTCACTGCTGCCTAACTTTCACTAAGGTTTGGTTACGTTCATACTGTTTCAGTAAGAGTGGATGCTGATGGTGGTCTTCAAGACTTGGAATTCTTGAAAGTGATGAAAATGAACATGGATCTAGCAGGGTTTCGTTGCCATTTTTAGTGCCACTTGTCAAGTGGAAGCCCTTGTTTCCGGACAATGGCTTTTGCTTTAGCGACATCAGAGTAGTAACCATGTAGAAATCCCATGTTGCCCAAGGGAGTTGGTTGAGAGAAAAACTGAATAGCCAGCTTCGGGCTGCAAAGGGTGTGGGGAAGCCTGCCAAGAAAGATATGTCTCTGAAAGTCTGCAGGATAAGAGAAATTTTGGCTTGAGGCCACTCTCGAAGCCATCTAGCAATGTCCGACTCTATCAACAACTGCGGGAACTACTGTTTGTATTTTCTTGAGCTAAGTACTGGCCAACTGCTGCGTTGGCCTTGCTTTAAGTTGGAGAATGGTTGAGGAATGATTCATCATTAGGGTGCCAAAGTGCACAAGAAAGTAGAAAGAGTCGTCTTTGGCATGCACAAGTGTAGCAACATGACCAATGTAGTAGATCCATTGGTTGAAGATGATTGATGGTGATTTCACTAAGTTGTATATATACGTTGAGTCACCTAAGGACCATTGAATACCAGAAATCAGAGCAGTTGGACGCTGTTGCCAAACTACTTACTGTACTTACTCTCATTGTGGTCAGACTCACACTGTCTCGCGAGACCTTTGACTTGCGCCATGACTCAAGCAGACCTTCTGCTTGTAGCTGCTGTCGGACATTTGCGACCGTCAGCTGCAGATGCGTTGAATAAGGCAAGCCAAAGTCGTGCGATTTCCTGTGGTCTGAAATGTTTGAACACCTGAAATTTCATGTCACCTGAAATTTGACAGATAGCTGTGCCTCGAAAGGTCTTTGCTGCAGGGACGACGTCTAGCGGTGTCAAGGAGACGTTCGAAGATGCTGTTGCTGGAGCAAACCACAGCGAACAGGTTGTGCAGAGGTCACAACAGAAGCAGAAAAGAACCAATGCTAAAGCGCAGCCTGAAGTGAAACGGCCTAGACTATGTGCTGCAGACATGACGGGCACCGAACTGAGAACACCCCGAAATCAGTATTTTGTCAAGACAAATTGTGGACGAGACATTTGAGAGCACACCTTCAAGAATTTCAGACTACGTATAAACGTTGCTATGAAAGCTTGAGGCAGCAAGGATGAGCCTGTGGACTCAGATGTTCGGTGGCAGACTTAGCTTCATTGCTGCCGTACTCAGTGCCAGATACTCCACCTTCCAGTCTCGGCTTCTTCTTCTTCTTCTTCTTCTTCTTTATGTTCACCGCAGAGACAGCGGCACATCAGTGTCATACCTTAAGGACAAAATGTGTTAACAACTTGAAGATGAATGTTGAGCTAGCATCTGCCAAACAAGGCTATACGGCTATACCGACATTCAAAATACAGGACAAGCAGGAAGAGAAATCATAAACATATTGGATTCCCTGTATATGTTTCGAGTTTTCCAGATCCTGCCATGAAGGTTTTCCTGGCTGGTATCTTTCTGTTTTGGCAAGGTGTAGAAAAGAAAGTGAGCAAGAACGGGAGAATGACTGTGAAAAGTTGAACTCGCAGCAAGGAGGCAGTTGCTCTGTCACATGTATACGGTGTCACATCTTCTTTTGGAACGATTTTGTGAGAAACAATGAACACCTATGATTTGTGCTTTCAGGGACCGGCTGGGTGTTTCTTGACAGAATCCGAAAGACATAGACATAGAAATATGACATTGCTCGAACACCACCTTCAAAGGATGCACACAACATGATGTAGCACCCTGTTTTGAGCATGACTTGTCTGGTGCTCATACCAAAATCAAACGCTGTAAACCTCTTGTCAGCAAGGCCATGGAGTTGGCAATATGTCTTTCCAGGTTCTGGAAGCTATGGACCGCAGACAAGCCAGAAACCCGAAGTGCTTCGCAAAGTGTGCGCCACGTTTGTGGCTTTTGTCTGGTGCAATCGAGTGCTTCAAACCATTTTAACTCGGTCTCATTTCCTGAACTTCAGCTAATTTGTGCGCAGGGTTGCTCAAATATTAGCGCGAATGACCAAGTGCATGTGTCTGATTGGCAGCTGCAACCTAGGTACAGAAGCTTTTCCCCGTTGTCTGTCAAACTGTTGTACCAATCTGAGATTTTGCATTTGAACAGGTTCATCTGGATTCAAATTGAATGAGAATGAGTGTTTCAAAAAAGGAGCCTCAGACCATTGGTTTTCCCTACGAGGAATGACCATTTTTGGATGTTGGGGTCCCCCATTTCAAGAAACCCTATTTATTGAATGAAAACGCTGAATGGCCACCACAGATCTTCCTTTCTCATCAAGTCGACTCGGCGCGGCTAAGGCCAGGCATTCAGCTCGAGGCACAACTCAATCGACCCTGGCCTTGCACTCATCCCCTGGGACCGCAGTGGACTTCATGATGCTCTGCATTTTTCTTAATTTTTCAAAAGGGAGTTACAGCTTTGTGATGAAAGTCTTCCTCCGGGCACTTTGCTGCATTGTTACAGCTCAAATCGATTGGTGAATTCAACTTCAGGCTCAGTGTGGCAAAGTCGACGCTTCCAAATGCTGGCATGGGCGTTTTTGCAAAGAGGCAGCATTGCCAATTTGGCCAATTTACAGTGTATTAGTTTCACCAATCCACCAATTTCAAGAATTTCTGGTCAGTGTACCGTATACCCTTTTAGTTTGTTATCGCGTCCGTGGAAGGTGCCTTGTTGCCTGACCAACTTCTTTGCTGCAGGTCGTTTCCTGTTGCTGCGATCCTGTGCAAGTTCGAGGCAGTTCGACCAACTTTTTTGGGAGCTGTTCGACCAACAGGGGTTCACCACTGGGTTCACCATGAGTTTCCAGGGGTTCAGTTTGATCATGGTTGAGCTGTGCGAAGTTGCAGGGTTCGTTGCTGGCTGGTCTGAAGCCGCTGTCTCAGAGTTCGAGATTTCCTGATCTTGCAAGTCTTGCAAGTGGCTGAAGAGACTGAACAAAAATGGGGATGGATGATGATGGATCAAAGCCTATTATATAATTATATACCACATTTTGAGGGATGAATGATGATGAACGTCCAGTTGCACATGATTTTGCCAGCTATTTTGGTGTTCACCAGGGTAAGGAGTTTTGGCGGAGCTGTGGCACCTGAGGTCTGGGCGCAGATCGAAGGCATGGCTCTGGCACCAGCTTACTACTCGTAGCACCAAAAAGATAGATAAGTATGGCCAGGAATTTTATACAAGATGCTTCCACATGCTTCCACTATTATTTCCAGCTTTCTAACCTTTCATCAGTTCCTTGTAGCATTTTGTTCCAGCAAGTCCCATCATGACACGAGTGGCACACAGCTGGACAGGCGCAAGAGGGCCAAAGTGGAGGTGCCTGCAGCACCTGGGTCTCAGGTGAGACTTGGCACAAGCGTTCACTCTTGTTTCACTGCCACCTGATGCAGGTGCTGGGCTGCAATCTGCTGATAACAGGTTCGCTGCTGGGATTCCTTTTTTGGATTTCACCGTTTCTTATGCCACCCTTTTGCCTAGGTACGTGCTCAGCCTTTGCAGCGGAGGTGGGAGTGGAGATCTGTGGAGATCTGTGGAGATCTGTGACCGTTTTCAGCGAAATCATGCGACATCGCAAGACATCGCAAGGATGGTTGCTTGATGGAGCCCCTGTTGCTCGGGCCATTCGAGAAGGTGCCAAGGCCAGGCGGTTTGGCGGTTTTCAAGGTTTTATCTCGATTTCTCATGATTTCTCATGAGGCGTTTTGTACATAGTGTCTTACACAAGTTCTGCGTGGTTCGGCCATAGAAAGTTGCAATGATCCCACTGGTGGCTTTTTAGCAACAGGAAGTGGAGATTGCAGTTCTGACTCCAGGCCAGTTGAGTGCACTCTTCTCCTGCAAAATTCGAAATCTCTGTGAAATTCCGTTCAATTTTTCGGCGGTGTGATAGGAGGAGAACATATCCACCAGAGGAGAAATCTGCAGGATCTAGGAGTCTTGAACTGAGTTTCTGAGTGACTCAACGTGCTGGACCTGAACAACTAAATCCAAAGGAGCTCCTGTTAATCTCTTCGGCTTTCAAGGTTGGATGCATGGTCAACCACGGCCGGGAGCCCAATGGCCAATTTCACCTGAGCCTACAGCGAGCGGTCTACAGCGAGCGTTCGCGGACTCTGGACTACATGATTTCTCAGGACTGTCCTGCATCCTTTTTCGCCAAGGTTCCAGAGAGAACGCCAATGCTAAGTCAAGTCCTAAGCTATCCGAATCTTCAGCCTGACTTCAGAACATGAAGAACATGAAACCATAGGAGATGCTTGAGCTGAGCCATTTTTTGCAAATGTCGATGGTATTGGCTATTGCACAGTCTTCTACAGTCTTGAAAGACGTCCAACACCAGAGGACTCTCCAGCAACTTGTTGCCGCAGATCAACTTGCTAGAGCTACTTAGTTTTGGATACTTTTGGATGTTTGTATTGGTTCATATTATATATTATATATTATATATTATATATTATATATTATATATTATATATTATATATTATTATATATTGGTTCAAGTTTTGGACCAAGTAGTGCAGCGGTGACAGCCGCTGCAAGGTTTGTCTTGATAAAGACCCATCGAAGTGGCATGCTGCCTGCAGTGGCTTTCTTGCAGGCAGATTCTACATCTTCACGTCGTTCCATCTTTCATGTTCCACGAGAAGCTAATCATGACTGCCGCCCGGTGTTGCCCACTTCTGAAAAGAAACACTATTTTAAGATATTTTAAGACCATTGTTTTTCCTTGAGAGCAACACTGCTTATATGGCTTATATATCCATTTCACAATTCAACATCAGTTTGCCAATTTTTGCATGTTTTTTCCCCCTACACCACTGCAGTGTTGCGATTCTGCTGCCTCCGCCGTGTCTAACCGGATCCACTTGTAATATGATTTGCGATTGCACCGTGATTTGTCAAGAAGCATAGCAGGTGCTTTGGAATTACTTAACAATCGAGACACCCCACCCAAACAAGGCACACACACATTCGTTCCTTGCACTCGCATCGTCACTTCTTTCAGATCCCCTCTCTCCAGGCAACAAAAGACATAGCTGCTGGTGAAGAGCTGTTCACGCGCTATGGAAATGCAGAGTCTACCTCTCAATGCTGTGGCAGTGCTGTAGCAGCCGTCTCTGGTTTGCACAGCAATGTAACCGTAAGGTCGACTGCGTGGGGGTGAGCCCATTGAAGGAACGCATTGGTGTGAAAGACACCAATGTCATCCAATGTCTCAGTCCTGTCAGGAGCTCTGAGACTGACATGCTGATTCTATGATAAAAATGTATAATATATATATATATATATAGATAATATAGACCGAAGGAGATTGATATCATATTCTCTGTGTTATGATTTTGCATTGTTTACTCAACCTGAAGTCAAGCCAAGAATGTAATTGAGTTTAGACGTAAGCAGAGTTGGCTCCTTCTGAGCGTGAAGCACCAGCAATTACCAAAGGTTAGCCAACCTGGCTGACCTAAGAGTTGCTTTAAGCTTCCAGGGGTTAGTAGGTGCCAGCAGAGCTTTCAAGGGACATGACTTGGCACTTAGTCAGGAGACAGCTCTTATATGGTTCTAAAGTCTTGGCCCTTGAGAGCACTTGGCAATCCATCCTGCTGGCAAGGAAGTTTCTCCTTGCTATCTGGATGAAAGTGTTTCGGTCTCTGGCATTTGCTCCAGGAACTTCTGATATCTTGATGCGGGAAGCTGAAAAGTGATTCAATAGTATCTTCACATACGGTCATCGCCCGTGGAGGATACTTTCGGTGGTTGCCCCGCTTGCTTCAAATCTCTTCATTTGCGTTTCAGTCTGAGTGTTCATGTCGGCCTCTGTCGCAACGGCGCCCTTCCGAATGATCTTAGATGATCGATGGTTTTCTACCACTCTACTGGTTCAGCTTTGGCTGTGGGTAGAACAAGTGTCCTGAGATGGCGCCAAAAACATTGCAAAGGGTGTAGGTGAAAGGAGAGATGATGTACTAGTTTTGTTTGGAGACCAGGCTGGCTCAAATTTTAAGAGCCCTGCGTCCTTGGAGCCATGGAGGGAAAGAAGAGGAGATCTGTGCACAGGCACCATTCGGACGACAGACACTTCATGGCCAAGTCAAGAAATAGCATATAATAATTTAGGAGAATATGAACTTGTCATATGCAATAATATGCAATAATATGAAATGATGCTAAGCATGCAGGTCTTGTTGCGGTCTTTTGTATTGCCTTGCCACAGGGTGGTTGGCCTCCTTGCCTGTGCAGCTGTCGTGCTGCTAAGAGCTCCACCTGCTTTGGCCTTGGTGTTTCTTGAGACAAGCGCTTCCTTGGCATGTCAGCTTTGGAAGATTTTGGAAGTCTCTACTACTTGCGAGTGGCGTTCTTACATATTATATTCCGTACACATACTGTAATAGTGATTCCAGGGGAATGCAATTGCTTGTAGCCAGTACACTTGTACTTCAAGAAACAGATGCTCTCAACGGGTTCAAGTGGTACAATATATTGTGTACATACAATACAGGACATACAAGAATATGATATAACATGTACACATGTACAGTACACACATAATGTAAAAAATATATATGTATATAGATATCCGTATAGTCCCTTCGAACTTTTTACAGTGTTTTACAGGGAAAGAAGCCAAGGCTACTGTAAGTGAAGCATATAGAGGTGCCCGTTTCATAGAAGTTATGCCCGTTTCATAGAAGTTATGCCCGTTTCATAGAAGTTATGCAAATTTCATAGAAGTTGTGCCCGTTTCATAGAAGTTATGCACGTTTCATAGAAGTTATGCACGTTTCACAAGCCACTTAATAACATTCTTGTTCAACTGCGTCCCAAAAAGACGTCCCACGTTGAAGCTCTTGACGGGACTATACCGATATATTAATATATTAATATATAAATATATTAATATATATATATATATTACATATATATATATATATATGTATGTATAGTATATACTGTACTGAATATATCCATTGCAGTCCAGTTTATGACCTTTTTGGCTGGCTGAGGCTGCCTGAGGAGCTGCACCTGATCAATTTGATGGAAATCTCCTCGCCAGTGGAGAAGGCCAAAAAAAGCCAGGGATCGAGTGGTTTTAGGGGAAAACTTCATGGAACACATCAGGAAACTATGCATTTTCCCAGCAATTTGAAGGGTTTGTTGTAAAACATCCTTCATCCAACTCTCGGAAAGGGATTCGACCTCAATATGTATATATATATATATATATGGGAGGGGGGGTGTTGTGAGCGCCAAATTTTTGCATTTTTGGAATCTAATTTCTGAAAAAGATGCTAAACCTTCTTCTTTCCAAAACCAAACATTGTTGCTTCTGCAATAAAAACAACCATTGTGCATTCTCAATAGCTCTCCCAGGTCATACATAGATACATAGGTTTAACCAAAACAGACATGAATAATAGATAAAGACAACAAAACAAACAAGTGCAAAAAGCCTTTGCAAAGGGTGCAGCATTGTTTTCAGAATGTATAGGCTCTACATCTCTACAGGAATTTCCCTCAACACATGCAATAATTATTTTTAAAAAAATGCGCACTGTAAACTGGAAACAGGCACCAATTCATGCAATATGTTCTTTATAAATAATGAAGGACAACTTTCATTATCAAACAACACTTGTAAAATGCCTTTGCACAAAGAGCACTACTCCTCAATGTATGCAACAACCCTTTGCAAAAACTGTGGCTTTCTTTGAAAGATGTACAGCATTTCAATTTGAAAGATGTGTAGCATTTCAAAAAATGTGCATTTTAACCATGCACCAATTCATGCAATATGCTCTCTATAAATAATGAAGGAAACAACATTTGCAAACAACACTGTGGTCTTCTTTGAAAGATGTGTAGCATTTCAAAAAAAATGCATTTTAAACAGGCACCAATTCATGCAATATGTTCTTTATAAACAATGAAGGACAACTTAATTATCAAACAACACTTGTAAAATGCCCTTGCACAAAGAGCACCATTCCTCAATGTATGCAACAACCCTTTGCAAAAACTGTGGCATTCTTTGAAAGATGTGTAGCATTGTTTCCCAATTTCAGGGAGAACACTCCTATATAAGTAATGATTCAGTTCAGAAATCATAGCATTCCTGTAGGAAAATGTAGCATGCTGTTTTGCAAGATTGATCCATTTCTTAAATTATTACAGCATGGTTTTGAAAAGAGTGTAAACTTACTGTCAAAGGGCCCTTCAAACCTGGCAAAACCTTTGTCGATAAAGTGGCACATTCATTNTTACAGCATGGTTTTGAAAAGAGTGTAAACTTACTGTCAAAGGGCCCTTCAAACCTGGCAAAACCTTTGTCGATAAAGTGGCACATTCATTGAAACATGCGTTTTACATTTGAAAGAGCAGATTCTTGTTTGTAAAGTGTGCAGCATTCCTGTAAGAAAGTGTAGCAAGAGCCTACTGTAGATTCCATTGATGATGCAANGAGCAGATTCTTGTTTGTAAAGTGTGCAGCATTCCTGTAAGAAAGTGTAGCAAGAGCCTACTGTAGATTCCATTGATGATGCAAAAAACATTGAAAAAACGATTGTTCTACTTTGTTTTAAAAAAAGTGCAGCACCAACTTTTGCAATATGTCCTTTCAAAGGGTACAGCTATTCTATGGAAATGGTGTTTTGTTTTGAAAGCAATGTGACTTTCAAAAGNAAAAGGTCCCTCAAAAGGTGCAATGTCTCTGTAAACAAAGCAGGGTATTGCTTGAAACAGTGCAAAACAAAAGGTTTGCTGTAAACAAGTGCTACATGTGCAAAGAGTGCAGTAGCAAACCTATTTGCAATATCTCTTTCAAACTAGTGCAGCATTTGCTTGAACCGATTGCACTATTACTGCAAACTGTGCAAAATGTTGGTCAGTCAAGGGAAGCCTCCCTTTGAAGATGCATATAATAAAAAAAAATATATATACATACATACATGTAGTTTAAAAAAGTGAAGAGACTCTTGGCAAATCTGTATAGCATCCCTCCAACAGAGTGGAGCATGAGTCTACAGCAGATTCCATCGATGATGCAACAGTGCTTAAGAAAATGATAATATTACTCCAATAAAGTGTGCAACCACAATTATGCAACATGTTTTTCAAAGAGCACAGCAATTCTGCAACAAAAGTGTTTTTGAGAGTGCAACATTGTTCTCAAGGCCCTNNNNCTCTGTGAATACAGCAGACCATTCCTTTGAAAAATGCATGTGTTTGTCTAAGAAAATCATGCAGTATATACAGTGGCGCTATGAAAACCAATGGCATTTCTATATTACAAGAAAATGTTATATTGCCATATTCTCCCAGGATTAATCTGGATTAATCTGGATTAATCCAACACTACAAAACACCAAAACCAAAAGAACCAAAAAAACCAAAAAAACCAAAAAAACAAAAAAAACCAAAGATTTGGCAATGGCAACTAGTCCAGAGACCAGAGTAGTTGCCAAATCTTTGGTTTTTTTGTTTTTTTTTGTTTTTTTTGTTTTTTTTGTTTTTTTTTGGTTTTTTTGGTTCTGTGACCATCGAAGTAGACAAAAGGCAGACAAATGCCCATAGTGTAGGCAATTCTTGAGACAATCGAAGCAGGCAAAAACCTAAATTGTAGGCAATTCACAAGCTTTAAACACCCAAAGTGGTTCATCTTCCTTACAAAGGGCTTCATCTTCCTTACAAAGGGTGTTGTGAACACAAAAAACAGTACATAACATTCAAAAAATATCACCAAAATGTTGCTTTTTTAGCGCTCACAACACCCCNCCTTACAAAGGGTGTTGTGAACACAAAAAACAGTACATAACATTCAAAAAATATCACCAAAATGTTGCTTTTTTAGCGCTCACAACACCCCTTTCTGATATATATATATATTGAAAAATTCAACGTAGCAACTCTGTTGTCTCACTCTGTTGCAGCTGTAGCTGTGCGCGCCTTTTGTACTGTTGGACAAAAGCTTCAGGAATCGCTCAGGCTCAAGGCCTGTTGATCCATGATGTTGCCGGGAACATACAGTAGCTGTTGAACTGTACACCCTGTAGGTGTTGGACAGTGTTGTCATTTAACATATATTTGATGGGAAACAACTGTTGTTAAATTTCACGAGGTCTTGGGACTTTGGATTTTTTAGGGCACAGTGGGTTTTAAAGTCAAAATGCATTATTTGGTGCAACCTACGCGCAGGTGGGGTCGCAAGAAAAAGTGTTGAATGTTGT
>BGPT01001750.1:57688-67839 GCA_003297045.1 Symbiodinium sp. clade C Y103 | reverse complement strand
TACTGTTGGACAAAAGCTTCAGGAATTGCTCAGGCTCAAGGCCTGTTGATCCATGATGTTGCCAGGAACATACAGTAACTGTTGAACTGTACACCCTGTGGGTATTGGACAGTGTTGTCATTTAACATATGTATGTATATATATATGTATATATATATACATATATATATATATATGTATATACAGGACTATATAGGTATATCCGAACTATTTAGACACATATGCCAACATATACGTATATACACACATGAATATGCTTTTTGTATGTACAAACACATGCACACTTTTGGGGCTTTCCAGTGCGTCGCGCAAGGTGCTGTTTGTCCTCCTTCCATTGTCCTTCATAGCGGGAGCCATCTGCGTGCTGGTACCTTGGGCCAGGAAGTTGGCCCCATGAAACAACCCATAGCTGGCCATAGCTGTGGATCCAAGTCATGGTTGGATCTTTTAGACTTTCTGTTGATAAATCTCTATGGTCAATGATGGTGAATAAATCACTATAGTTCATAAATCATAAGTCACTGGCGACTTTTTGGATGCTAAACTAACGCAAGTCGACTGAGACTCCCCACATGCCCTGTCCATGTGCCTTGTCTGCCTGCCATTGGCCTTCGTAGACCTTAGTTTTTGAGGTTAAGAAAAACAACAGTGCTGATGGCAGTTGAACAAACGGGTGTCTCTGAAAATTTGGTATACCCCCAAGATAAATCCATACAATATATGGCACTATATGGCCATTTGAACCAAGGAAAATGATGATTGATCAGTGGCTTTAGCGGTGCCCAAATTTGAGACAAGCCTAAACCAAGACATGCTTTTCAGTTCAAAATTAGACGAAAAAGAAGGGGAGGCCATTGAAATGATCACAGGTTCCAAAATGCTGCAAATCATTGCTCGTTTAGGTTCGTTCACAAACTCCTTCAAGTACACAGCTATCCTCAATACCATTCTCATAGCTCAGCTAGTCATCAATGACCCAATAGATTTTTGATGAACTACATGCTCTAAAAAATACTGGAATATTGGTTACTATCTGTGTACCTATATATATATATATGTTCCTAATACATTTGGGTTTTAAAGTCTCAATTTTCCCAATTGTTGACCCTTTTCTGCCCCCCCTAACCGTTAACCAAACCCATCCTTCGCTTCCCGGGAGCCCGGCATCGCCGTCCACGTGCTCAAAGCGGCCTTGGCCATGGGCTTTGTCCATCACCTGGGGCGGCCACCAGCACTGGAGCTGGGCGTGGGCCCCACATCGAATCGCACTTGGGGTTGCCTGCTGGATATCATTGTGCATATGTATTTGTATACATATGCATACACATGTACATAATATATATATATATACATATACATATATATATATACATATACATATATATATATACCTGTATATCATAAGTTTATTCATCATATCGATTATTTCATTCCGGTGATTTCTCTCATGGTTGGTGTCAGCCCCCCCGTTGCTATCCCTCCGGGATCCCGACCCACTGCCCACAATAGCGGGCTCCGTCAGGCCACATCTGCGGTGGAAGGGGTGGGGGAACCAACCATCGGGATATGATGGAGGTGCACTGAGAGGTTTCGATGAACATGTTGAGATATACATGTATATATATATATAGATATATAGATATAGAATTGTATAGATATGTATATGTATTGGGATATGTATATGTATTGGGATATGTATGTGTATTGGGATATGTATGTACGTATACATGCATGTATGTGTATACTGTATAATATACATACATGGTAGGATATACTTAGTAGGATATATCATGGGATATACAATGTTGGGGTGTAAGACCACTATGACGAAAAGTCTTGAAACAGAATCGAATATAATTGGGATACACTGGGGATATCATCGGTATGTCATGGGTCATGGGGATACTTACTTGTCCCAAGGGTACCATTTGTTCATTATAGTTATTATTCATGATTTCTCCATGTCTTTCATTGAAATACGTGAGGAAACTTCACAGAACATTTGAAAAAGAAGAAAGACTGGCGGGACTCCCAATTGGGCATGGACCAAAGAATTGGGGTGCGCCAAAAAAATGGACGGTTTCACACCCAAACTCGTGGTTTGCAACCATTTTCTGATGTGTTTGACCTGTAGGCGTTCGGCCCATACCCCCTTTCTCCCTCTTCCCATCTTGAATACTCCGGTCCTGTTCTCCGTGACCATGTCGCAACTCCCCCATCCTGCAGCAAGGATCCATTGTTCCCGATCTCCCTTGGGTTTTTTGGCAAATGTTGAAGAATGAGGTCTCCACCAGGATCCATGGTAGGTCGCACCATTCTCGTACGTGAAGAGCGGCCTCAGGGTGTCTGCAGCGGTGCAAATGATTTTCTGTGGATGCGGGGGATTTCCACCCCAAGACCCGGGTGAAGATCAAAAAGAACGGCTTAGTAAAATGCCAGGAGAGAGAGTTCTGTTGAGATGAAAAGAAGTCCCCCGCCCTGGGGGTGTTCCTGTTCCATGCTTATAAAAAGACGCCATCTAAAAATCCACACGAAATCCTTTCTGACCCGGAAACATCCGCATCTGACAGCATCCATGGAATCCTTGGGGCCCAGACCGGACTTCGCTCGGCCCGGAGGCCTTCTCTTCTAAGAAGTTGGCGCTGTTCTTGGTGCGTTGGATCAGTGGCTTGATTGGAAAAGCGCAGAAAATTATGGGCTTTAACCACCGAATTTGTGGGGTTGAATGTGGTAAGTTAATGCAAATAAAAGCCCTTTCCAGCAAGTCTGGGGTGGACTAGGCTTCTACCATCAAGAAAGCTGGTTGAGCCGGTTGGTTCACATGCAGGGATGAACCCTGGGCACCAACCTGAAAGTGAATCGATACAAATCACTTGGCTGTCGACTACAAGGATCTTCTTGGCCTTCTTCCAACAAGTTCTACCGACTTCCATCTTCCTTGTGCACATCCTGGGTAGCCACACATCACCATCCACGTCGTCTACATCGCACCTGGTGGTGGCAAACTCGGGTTTTGGACCAAAGGCTCGAAATAGATGTGGCACGCCGTGAAAATTGAACGCAGCAAAACAACTAGCCACTATGGGGGTCAATAACATTCAATAACTATAAATTACCATGTTTGGGAGGATGAAGGTCCACAAATCCCATCTATTTGGAGGTGAAATACAATGTTACAAGCTTCCAGCGTTTTGTCCAAATCCATATTCAAGAGAAACAATAGGTGAATGATTCTGCAAACCCGGTTGAGCTGTAAAGAATGCCCTTGCCCCTTCTCTTTTGGGCACGGTTGCTCGGGCCACCCGGCAGGCAATGACTGTTCCGTCCACCCATGGTGGGGTGCTGCAGTTTCTATGACCTCTGGCATCGCGAAAACCGTGATCAGTCCCGACTTCGGAATCATTGGGTTGATTTCAGGAAGATTCATTGGTCCTGGTCCTCACCCACCATTTATACATCCATGTCGATGTTTCAAATGTTTTTTTTGTTTCCCTAGAACAGGGAAACTTGGCAACCTGACTCACGACTGGACCCACACCGCATCTCCACTTTCCATGTTGTCAATTGTGTACTGTGGTAAACCCAATCATAAACCATCTCCAATGACTTGCTAGAAATGGCTTCTATGAAGCTGTATGCGCTATCCCCAAATTTGAGGTGCTTGTAAGTGGTTTACCACATAACCTCCCATTGCAAGAAACTAAGTTCACTTCAAGCCATCGGCCCCCCAAAATGTTGCGGAGGTTCCGCTGCTCCTGGATGCTCCTGTACTCCCTTTGAGACTCACATGGCTTTGTCCAAAAATGGTACCCTCTGGTAAACTAACATGACTATGGAAAATTGCCATTTATAGTGGATTTTCCCATTAAAAATGGTGATTTTCCATAGCTATGTTAGTTTACCAGAGGGTAGATCCTCCATCTTTCATGGCCACCAAAGACTTCTAAAAATCAGGGGATTCCCCCGGCCGCAGCCTTGGGCGGTCGATGTTCTCCATGCTTTGAGCCGAAATGGGTAAGGCATGGTGCACCAGGAGCATCCCTCCAAAAAAATAGGTGGGTTTCCACCCAAAAAAGAATCTGTTTCATGGGAAAAATGCTGATGATCTGGTGAATTTGCGGGTCCCTCATTTTCAGCTGTACCTTCTGGTAATCTAAGATGGCAGTCAAGATTTACCCATTGGGAAAAAAATGATCTTCCATGATCCTCCCACTGAAATGATGATTTCCCAGTGCCAACCTCCATTTCCAGAGAGTACCCACTGCAATGGAAAATCCATCCTGATCATTGAAGTAGTTTACGTTTTCAGTTTGGGGAAAAAAACACCTAGATACAGAACATGGATTTTCCAGAATTCCACTTTTGATTTGCCAGCATGCCATGTTCGAGATCCAGGAAGTAGTCGTTGGTGGTGTCACCCACTGTGTGGTCAGGATTTCCATCTCGTTGACGAATCCCCCCCGTTCATATCAAACACCCCTCCCAGCAACCATGGTGGATGTAGGGGAGTGCAAAACATGTTTGAGACCATAGCATGGGGATAGTTGATATGAAGCGAGGATGGGACTGTAGTGAAACCTAAGAAACGATTTATTGTGCTAAAACTCTGGCACCTACATTGCCTGATCCCCAGGACATCGCACCTCGGATTCGAAGGCAAAGGCTTCACCCCTGGCAGCAATCTGCACCAAGTGCCGAGGCTGTCTATATTCAAATCTTAGCACTATATATATATATGTATATATATATACATATACATATACATATACATATACATATATATATATATATGTGAGTACAGTATAGGACTATAAATGACTACAAAATGTATGGATTGTTGGCGAATGTGTAGAAGTTACAAATAGAGGGGATATATGTTCTAATGTCTGAAAATTCGTATTTTAGAAAATAGACAATTTCATAAAAAAAATATGATGATAACCCAGTGACTAGACTGACTAGATGGGTACCGCCAAATACCAGAAATGGATAGATTGATGCTAGAAAAGGTCAATCGTGCATGTGGGTCCCTTCGTACCTCAATTGGACCTCTACCCATAATTACCCAGATGGAGGATGAGGTATCTTCAGATCTAAATTCACTTGGACATTGTCAGTGTTTGCTGTCCCAAGGTCTCAAGGTCCCAAGTCTTGACACCTTCACAGACTCCACACAGCACAGCCACATCTTTTCCCGGCACAGGAAATTTGCCACACGGCAAAGTTTCAGCAGGTGGAAATAAACTCAGCCCGCTGATTTGAATCTTTTCTGCTGGCCATCGCAGTTGTACTGGAGATTTTTCTTAGCTCTCCAAAAATTAAGTAAAGTATACGGTTGTGTAAGGATAACAAGGAGACCCTTGTTATTGCAATGAGGAAAACTGTGGCATACCCCAATATACGGCCATCTTAGTCGGAAAAAATGATGATTCTATCCATGGGATTTGGGTAGACACACCTCAACATCTTGCTGAAAAAATCTGGCAGCTTTGTCGTCACAGTCATAATGCTGACATGCAGCCCCGACACTGGAGGCATCATGGATGCAGTTGAGCGAGGCAGATTCAATGTATTCATCGCACTTAGATAGTTTGCAGAACAGAATACTCTTGACAGGAGATAGATTCTCTTTTGCTACCCTCAAAATGGGTCCCTATCATAGTTGAAATACTCCATATAGACCAATGACAAAGGAGGTCCACCAAATAAGATAGATTTAGTACGATTTCCAATGTGGTTTGCATAAATTCCCAAATAGTTTTCGCTTTGCTCCTTGGATTGCAATGCCAGTTGAAACCACAGATGCTGGCATGCTGCCGTGCTGCAACTGCTCCCACGCCACGACTTCACGGCCACGCAACGCCATATTTACGATCACGGAATCCTCCAGATCCAAAATGACAAAATCAGTGGGTTTGGGAATCCAAGTTGTCACACTTGTGCTCATTATCCCATCCCCTACTCATTAAACACCCCCATTCTAACGTCCCAAATATGTCTTCCAATCCCATACTAAAAGATGTTTTCCAGGGAATGTTTGATATTGGGGGGATGGGGTATCTGCATAATACATGGTATTTTTTCTTGCATTCATATCTATTCGTGTAATATCGTGTAATCACGAGTTCATAGGGGCAGGTGCATGATCGCCATATAGCTGAAATACCTGGAATTCTCGAGAGCCATTCCAGAACCAATATTGCAAAGATGGAAACCTGAGATGAAAACCTGCCTATCCCTTTGCTCCAAATGGAGAGATTCAAGGCGGCAATGCAGTCGCAGAGCGAAGGGACCAACTAAGACTAAAAGTGCATTGGCCGGGTCATTATACTGTCCAATATACATACAGATATGTATTGATATGTATATGTTGTGTATTTATATATGTATATATGTATATAATGTTTGTATAATGTAAACTTATACAATGTACATGTATAGTGTGTATATAAATGTGTATATATATATATATATTTATTATGTGTGTGTGTGTGCAAATACATATATAATATAATATATTTATAAAATTCATACTCAGTGTGTGCTTGTGTGTAGCTGCAGATTTAGTTCAAAATCTTGGCACCTAACTTCTCCCTACAGCAACCCAAGGTAAATCAGCCAGTGTCACGTGCCTTATCGGTCAACAATAACTTACTGCCCGCTATCTTTAAGGAAAGTGCAGCAGCTAAAATGCTATGTGGCTGTGGATCAAAACCATGGTACCCTGCTGCACACCCAAATAGCTGTTGGATGGATGTTCTTCCCCTCAATATGGTATGTACCCTCCAGTAAACTAACATAACTATGGAAAATCACCATTTTTCATGGGAAAATCCACTATAAATGGCCATTTTCCATAGCTATGTTAGTTTACCAGAGGGTACATGTATTTATACATGTCCGTATAACTGACCAAAATCTGTCAGTTTCAGGGACCAAAAATATCTCGATACATTGAGATGTTCACCCATTCCCAAATCGACTTCTGCCGTCCTACTTCCATCCAGGCGCAGCACGTCCTCCAAAAGGCGATTGATGGGATATCTACACATAGCGATTTGGATTTTTCATCATCCTCCTCCTTCTCCTCGTCCTCATTTTCACAGCCATCATCATCGTCATCTTCATTGTCGTTGTCATCATTGTCACATACATGATTATGTAATACTGTGTCAATGTGTATATATATATATATATTCTACATATTCACGATAATACATATATATATATATAGACTGTACTCTCTGATTCTGAACCATGGGAATGAAACAATGCTCTTTTAGAATGATCTTCCTATTCCAAGTGGCCAAGTTCCATGCCACTTCACTATCTTAGATTGTCAAAGGTTGAATTAACAACCAAATCCTTCATGAGGACTTTTAGAATGAGCTAAACCATCTCTTGGGATGATGCAGAGGCGGATCCACCATACCCTTCCCAAGGATCAGCCATTATCGGATTTCAGCCAAAAATCATCCCAATTGAAAATATCACCAGCCAATGAACCCCAAAAAAAATTGGAGATGCTAATTCTTCTGAGTCTCACATCCTCCCATTCAAAAAGGGACTAAAGGCCCCCACCACATTCCCCGCCATCCTTGCGCTCCTGTGGCGCCTTTCCACTGGTCTTTCCGGCCTGGCTCTTTAATATCATGGGGATCTAATTGGGGATGGAATCAGTCATATAATGGGGATTTAAAGAATTTAACCATCAAAAATAGGGATGAAACCAACTGAAATGGCAAACTTCAAACGATGATGTAATGAGGATATACTGGGGGTATAATCCCATGTTCCTATTTATATAATTTGACACATACCCTTGCCCCACTCAATGATCCCAAAGATGGTTTCCAATCCCCTACATCCACCATGGTTTCTGGGGGGTGTTTAATATGAACGGGGATGGGAATCCACCTCATTTTCAGACCTGGTGGATTCTGCATGATTTTGCACTACGTCTGAGTTTCCTGGAGTAGTCCATACATCCTTAGCGGAAGCATGAAAACACATCAGGCGCATCACAGCCAAATTCTCCGTCAAGTCTGCTGTCAAGTCACCGTTCCAAGCATTAGCCCCTTTGCCTTTCGCCTAAGGATTTGCAAACGATCAGTTTGGGACATCAGCAATGTGCTGTCAGCAATGCTTGAAGATGAAGCAATACCTTCCCATGGCCTTTGAGCAAGGATAGCAACGGAATCTAGATGCATCTAGTATCTAGGGACCCCTGACGGCCGTCCACCAATCATTGCCTTAGAGGTTCCCATGCTCCAGGCTACAGGGACCTTGTGAATTGTACAGGTTTTAAAGCTTTCCTCAACAAATGTCGGGAAAACGATCTGGCCGAAACTTCGGTCTGTTCCGAATGAACCAGTGCGTTGCCAAGGCCAAGACTCCAGTCTTCCCAGGCCTGGAGGGATTGTTCACAACATGAACCCCCAGGGGTGAAAGTTATCACATTCAAGTTGTTGAATAAAGCACCATCCGCGCCATTGTGGCTGATAAGAAGACAAAATTGAACGTTGGGTTGATGTTCCGAACTCGCGAAGATCAACACATTCTTTCCCGCATGGTCACAAAAACTGCGTCTCGAGTGCCATTCCTGCTCTGGCCACCAGCTGCTTTCACCATACCACTGGTCCTGGAAGAACAGCTAGGGGATGCTTTGCAAACGCTTCTTGTCTGGTTGTGGTCTTCAACACCCTCCAAATAGTGAAATCGGATGCTGCAAATGGGATATGGTTGATGATTGGGTTTATCTGGCATTCGAGAGTTTTATGCTTCAGCATTCGTAAGCCGGCCATTGTAGGCATGAGTTGAGCTCAATTCAGCTTCAAGAGATATTGGTATGGCAGGTTGTTACAGATCAAACCGATCATCACAGAACACCAATCAGATTCAATCCAGTGTGCCCATCGATGCCCATGATGCCCATGACCCCAGGACTGCTCCATAGTCCTGCCAACCCTGCTTGGTACCGTTTGTGCCTTTCACAAGCCGTCTTGAGTCTGTTGTGCCAAAATACCAAAGCTGTTCGCACAGGTCTTCATGGTGTCTTGATGGTGTCTTCATGATGTTTACTTTGGCCATTTGGTCTTTATCCCAGAACATGTCTGACTTACATCCTGCCTGACCAAGATCCAGCTTGATTAACTGAGCAGATCAAGGAGCATCTGCTTGCATCTGCTGGCCTGTTCTCTGCGTGGATTCCTTGCGATGCGCCGGTTGATCCTTGGTTTCTTTGTGGTTTTTGGAGCGGTCCTGGCCAGCGGAAAAACCGAAATGACCTGATGTCGAATGTCCCTTCAACATTTCCCGAGTGCAAACCTTCTGTTGGCTTTCAACATGATCAACGAATCAACGCCCGATGTCAGGCCAAAATGACTCCGTTTGCTCTTTCTATTTCACCTTTCCAGATTCTATAGTCATATAGCATCCTTATATAATCATCATTACAGTGCCCACCGAGATCTGGAGCTCGCGGTTACAACACCCATCCCGCTCCTCGCCCAAGCGTTCTCGATTGGCTCCTTTGTTGCCTGACATCGAGCATCGATTCAGAGGTGGTTTGAAGCGCTATGTTCTCACTTTGTTTGGCATGCATTTTCGCACCCCTTGGTGCCAGCACGAGTTGATTGCATGCCTCAAGTCATTGAATCATTCAACCCACAAAATTAGCAACTTTCACATTAAACCAGCCATGTTGAGTTTGAGGAGGTCAACAATTTGACCCATACCCATACCCATCTTGCTACTCGCGGCCATCCTGGTTTCAAACCACCAAACTCAACCACCAAACTCCTCGCACCTGCGCCTTTGGCTGGCTCGGGCACCTGCTTGGCAGCTGGAACAGGTGAAGAGACCATGTTTGTGGTGAAATGTCCGATTTTGTGGTCGAAGGAAGTTTAGAAGCTAAACCTTCCGACAATATGGACAGTTGAAAAGCAGAGGTGAGAAAAGTCAGAAGTGAGAAGATCAGAGATGAGAAAGNAGAAGATAAGAGATGAGGAAGTCAGAAGAGAAGAGATGCAGGTGCGCGAAAAGGTAGGAAAGTCGCGAAACACTGTGTTTTTCCAATGTTTTGTGGCTCTGGAGGGTCGAACAGTAGGCTCGCTAAAGCGGCGGGTGCGGAGACATCTTGGCAGATGAGA